>CATIWQ010042945.1:0-21453 GCA_949673415.1 Euphorbia schlechtendalii
TTTTACATTCAACGAACTTTCTACAGTTCGAATTTTTCTGAATTTATAAAGTCAACGAACTTTCTATGTTCAAAATTTTCCAGCTTTTTACAATCAAACGAACTTTCTACAATTCAAAATTTTTTGACTTTTTACAGTCAATGAACTTTCTACAGTTCAAAATTTTCTTACTTTTTACAATCAACGAATTTTCTATAATTTGCAATCTTCTGAGTGAACTTTCCCCAGTTCAGGTCTTCAAGGAACTTGCCCCTCTTCACATCTTCAGCAGTCCTTCCACCGCCTACGCACTGGATCCTCAACCAGAAGGACGGAGGCACATTGCCAACGGTTCCAGAGGTGTCAACAAGCCAAATGACGACCTTCAAGTGGGCAATCATTGCTAAACAGGCAATTCACGAGGGGCACAGAGAAACCAACCCTTGAAGATGCCTCACCGAGATGAGAGCTTCCAACTATCATTTCAAAGAGTGCGAACTGTGACCGGGCAGGTATCATCTCTAGAATCTTGCTGCTCTTTCAATTATGGGACCATACTGATCTTATATCAGCAGTGATCCCATGAGGGGCAGCCTATGAGCACGAGATTTTACTCCCGACTAGCGAGTTCGATGATGAAGCTATAATATTTCCCCTCGTTAGCTTTTTTACATTTTGCAGGGTCTCAAAATCGTTTAGAAATCACCTGCCTTATTTCTTTGGGCCTTTTCTTTCTTAAAATGCCCAAGATAAAAAAGAAAACCCCAGTCTGAGCATGCAATGTCGTTAACCACATTGCTTAGAAAACCTGAAAGGGATAATTAATGGCAGGATTCAAATCGTTAAAAACATTTATACCCCTGTTAAGTTTATTAATGAATTGTCATTTTTGATGAATCTTCATGCATATGCTTATTTTAATTGCTTGCATGCCAATGGTAGAATATCGCAAGTAAACATCCAAAAAAATGAAAAAGCAAAAATAAAAAAAAGAGTTTGCTGGACTGAAAACCTGAAAGGGCGGTCAAGGCAAAAATTAAGACAAGGTTCGATTGATTGAAAACTCGCAAGGGTGATCTTTGCAGAAATTACAACCAAAGAAATATCAAATTCATCTTCTCCTCCTCGGAAAGGTACGTGGAATTATCTCCAACACTTCAGGCAAATGGCTTCCAAGCGATCATCTCCATCACAATGGTCAACAACTCATCACAATGGCTTCCAAGCTCTGAACTCGAACCTGATTCAATGAACCCATGGTCATTGCTCTGAGGAAGTCATCCATGGAATCCCTAACAAGACAAATCCTAGGGGAAACCATGCACCAACATAAGAGAAGGCTCTTCAATGAACGAAGCCCACAACACCTACAACAGACGAAAATCATATGATAAATATTATTCATGCATAAAATCATGCATACATAACATACGCATCATGCCATTTATAGGTAAAGACGATGCCAAACTGGGGCAACCCCATCCCAGTAAACAATAAACTCTAACTCCACTTGAGGAACCTGCAAAAACCAAGAAAGACGATGGGCCACTCAAGCCTAAAGTCAACATTGCATCACAAAAGCCTCCTAAAACAATGGATCGATCTTCGGGACATCTCCAAATTTTCATTAAACTCATTTATTCTTCATGTTTTAATTTTGATTGAAGGGGCAAAATTTTTTACTGTGCACAAACTTAATGAAATAATTAAAACATTCATCATAAAATATATTGACATTACACTCCTCCAATTTGTCATAGGGAATAAGTCATTATCTTACTAAGGAAATTCAAGGTCACCTTTGAAACAAATTCAGACAGCTATCTCCAATCATTCTAAGGGGCACATGATAATCACAACCGAAGAGGGAAATGGTTGCCGACTATAACAGGGACACCGTAGAAAGGAACGCCTGACCTGCCCGCAAGTGGCATCAAACACCAAGGGATTCCAAAGAAAGAAACAGATAATCCCGCGAGGATACGACGCCAGAAAGGAAGGCCCACGGCATCACCAATCAAGGTAAAGAAGACACCAACCACACCGGTCAGGTATATTCTCAATCCCTTTGCTCCATTTCATGTGATCATACTGGTTATACAACCAGCAATTATCACACAAGGGGCAGCTGTGAGCACGAGATTTTGTACCAGCTCGTGCTTTCAATGATGACGGCTTTTCGGGATTCTTATCCTTGAATTACACAATTTTTTATTATTTGAAGATCTCCGAATAGGATTGTTCCTCATCACCGAGTTGTGTTAAAGGCTTAAATTATTTTGAAAAAAATAAAAAAATTTGATATAAGTTAATTAATAAATTAATAAATTTAAAAAATAATAAAAAAATAATTTTACCAAACTGGTTTTGCTGGGAACTAGCGAGTGCTGGAAATTCCAGCAAGGTACCGAAATTTCCAGCACCCTCGTTGGAAATTCTAGTACCTTGCTAGAAATTCCAGCGAGACCGGTGGAGCTCGACTACCCCTTATAAATTTGTGGGACTTTTGAGATTGAAGGGGGCTCAAAATTTTCGAAGAAAAATACTATTTTCACGATAAACAACAATATAAAAATATTTTATTTCAAAAATTCTTCAAATAATTCAAAACTAAAATGAGTTTGGATTCTGAAATTTATGATTTTCAATTCAACTTCCATCTATTTCTTTTTCTAAAAATCCTCAGATATTCTTGGGTATAAAAAAAATTTAGAACCCGAGTTTGATTATCTCTTGGATAAATAAACATTTATTTTCCACACAAACATGATTGAAAAATGAACGAGTAATGCTCTCGGGGATCATACAGATATGCTGAAGTGGGTATCACATCGAAAGGGTGAGCCTCTGAGTTCATAGAACTGCTGATTCCATGCTCATCGTCTACTGCTTTTTCTTTTGATTTTATCTGTAGACCTAGAATTTTTATTATTATTCTAAATGTTGTAATTTTCTTTCTTCATCTGTAATTTCTTTATTAATAAAAATTCATGTTAGAATACACCCATGAAGGGAATACGAATTATTCCCAAATAGCATGTGTGAGCATGGGATTTTACTCCCGACTCGCGAGTTCAATGATGAAGCTGTAATATTTTCCCTTGTTAGCTTTTTTACATTTTGCAAGGTCTCGAAATCGTTTGGAAATCACCTGTCTTGTTTCTTTGGGCCTTTACTTTCTTAAAAAGCCCAAGTTAAAAAAGAAAAGCCCAGTCTGACCATGCAATGTCATTAACGACATTGCAGTATAGTTAACGATATGGCCTAATATCGTTAACAACATTGCAGTGGCAGCAGAACCAGAATAGAATTATGTGGACTTTTTCAACCAAAAAGAAAATATTTGCCCACTTTCTCAGATCTTATCTTTAGAAATACAGCTGCCACACTTTATCTAAGACCAAAAATTCAACATTTAGAGAGGTGATTGAGAAAAAAAAGTAAGATCCTACATTGACTTTTTTGGATTGAAGGGGGCTCTCTCTTTAAATGAGAGCTGGTTTTTCAGAATAAGGGGAGACATTTTAGCAGAAAAGGGAGAGCTCACATTTTAGCGAAAAGGGCAAAAGGAAGTGAGCTTGAGAGAAGTGAGTGTTGTTTTGAATGGTTTTTTTTGTTTTAAAGCATTCTAAAGGCATTTTAAGTGTTTTGATAACTATGGAATCACCTTTTAACTCCTTTAACTTGTATTTCTAGAACTTGAGTATGTATGTTCGTGGATAGGGCATGAACTTATTTCAGGTCATTTAGGCAAGTTTGAGGTTTAGTCCACTTGTTTCGGAAAGTGAGGTATATTGAGAGTTTAAGTAAACTTGAGGTTTAGAGTTCTTTTAAGACATTTTGTACTAAGTTCTAACTCAATAAGAACTTGGTTTAAGTGTCTGCAACAAGAATTTTTTACTCATTTAGAAGTTTTTAATCTTTAAGTCCGTTTTCGTAATTTTCTAAGTTTTTAAGTTTTCGGAAGTCTAAACATGAGTGGAGAAGGATTTCTACTTCCTTTCTTCTTCTTGTTGAGATTCACATTTAGGGAGTTCCAACTCTCTTCATAACAGAGTAGTACTTACTCTTCATTTTTTGATAAATCACAAACCGAACCAAAGAAACGAGGATGACTTTCCGGAGATTTTTTGTGGACCGAGCGAAGTGAATTCACGGCAATGGGGTAAGCCTCTGAGTTTCTAGAGTCTTTTCTCACTTTTTTGTGTCATATGTTTATGCTGAATGGTTGAAAATGGAAAAAATGTAAACAAAACATAAACTACCCATGTTCTATCCTTACAATGTCGTTAACGACATCACTGATGTTGTTAACGACATCAGTTTCCAAATTTTGATTTACATTCAAGAGGGTCAGTGGTGACCATTCAGGCTTGAAACCAGAGTTTTAAAGTAATATAATGCATATGTGTGAAATTTTACAAACCTGAGATTGTCCCGAAGGGAGTTTGGACGGTTGAAGTAGATTTCCCTTCATCGGGATTTCATTTTATCAACTTTAACGATTTCCTCTTTAGAGTGAGTTTTATAACGCCATGATTTATGTTTTTTTGGACCTATATTTATTTTTTGCCAATATTATTATGAAGTGTGTTAGGAAACCTCAATGAACGGAACCAAAGTTCCTGGATAACCGACCCGACAAACATTCCCATGTGGCATTTTCACTAAAAAATGATTAAACAACTTATGTGTATAAAATGAACCCTTTTTATGGAAAAGAAATTTCAAACTCTTTGTTGTTTTAAATTAGACCACTTGGGTCTTGCAAAAATAAAAAAAATCATACTTGCAACTACTTGTGATGTGTCGTATTTGTGCTAACATTTGTGGATGCAAGTAGTTTAGGATAGATGTATGCTAGGATTTAATTTCCTTCGGGTATTGCTTTTCACTATGAAATCAAATATAATATTTGTTAGATCTCAATTTATTTTAGGAGATTGTATCCCCTATATTTCGATGTATTTAGGTGATTTGTAAAACCCCAACTCAATGATGTAATTATTTCCCCATAGACTAGGTGCATTTAACTTTCCTATGTGTTTATTTTCCGCAATTTACTTACCGTATTATGCATGTGTGATAAACTATAACATAAACTGAAAATATCCAGTTTAGTTTGAATATTATAAACGTGGTTTCTATCAAGTATAATTTAACTCAAATGTCAATGAAATAAGTAACTCATACGAACCCGAATCTCTGTTCTATGGTACGGATTAGGCAAATGGATCTAAAGCTGTACCAAATTTTCCCAGAAGAGCTGATCCGGGTGGTAACTCTGTAACATAGACTAGAGATTTAGGTCTCGGGTCTTTAAACTTGAAAATCACATTTTCAAACAATATTTTCTTCGAGCAATGCATCTTTTAAAGCACATGCTCCATTCGAAAAACCCTAGGCCCCATCTCACGGGGCCGGCGCCTCGCGGTGACTTTGCTGGTCCGAAACGTCGTCCGCTCACAACAGGCCTCACACTTTGCCATTTAGTCATTTTCACTTCTAAAAAACAACCAACGTATGTGTAAATAAAAATGAATATTTTTTCATTCAAAATAAGAACTTTAAATCGTCAATATTTTAATTAGGCCACACGGGCTTTCTCAAAATCAAATCGAATATACATGCAAATATTGTGCCATATCTTGTTCTAACCTTTGTGGATGCAGGTTAGATGTATGCCTAGGATTTTATTTTCCTTCTGGTATTGCGAATATTATTTTTGGGAAATGTAATTAATAGATTAGGCGGGCGGTTACTCTAGTTCTCCTGGAAAGAGCTAATCCAGGTGGTGGCTCTACACTAAGAGACGGTGGATTCGGGTTTGACCAACCTAAAAATATTTTTGCTTTCTCTACCAAACCTTTCGGGTCCCTGACCCAATACTCTTTTTAAATAACCTGGTGGATCGCGCCTCTCATTCTGCGCGCTCTCGGCCCATCGCATCTGTGTCATCCGCTCACAGAATCACATACCATCGTTGACTATATCCTTCATCAAATTTAGCTTTTTATGCATGGAGAGATTAGTATATGGGTAAAGAGACTCAATTATCTTTGAGAACAGCTTGCCTATTGCACTGATGAGAACTTTCTATGCTTTAGAAACTTTATCATCGGTATTGTCATTGATAAGCTTGCAGCATACTCCATCTTCTTAGCTAGCTCATCAAGGTCTAGCGATGGTTTTTCAACCTTCTTCCTCGTCTCTTTCACCACCTTCAATACACAATCCAACTTCTTATCTTGATTCACCAGCAACCTAGACATAGACTCCAGAACCTTAGCCATGTTATGACTAATATCCTTTGTGTTCCACTTTTTAATTCAAAAGCTTTTATCTTTCTATCCGTGCTCCTTTTTATTTTATCATGCTCCTCGCTAAACTGATGATATTGTGTAGCTTGAGCCACCAAGGTAGTGTTCCAGCTATTCAGCTGCTCAGTAGCAGAGTCAATACTACCTTTCATCTTTCCTACCGAAGCGTTAGCAAGGATAGTAGAGGTAGGGATAGAGGAGACAGCTACGCTGAGCTGAGCTGTAGAATTAGACAGCCCAATTAGGATTAGAGCCATCTTGTTCACTAAAATTTTTGCGCTTTCCTTCGCCAGATGGTTGCAAATTGTAAACAAGGTCCCTTGAATCTTCTCAAACTCCTTAAAGTAGAGGGATTCAGAAGAGATACTTGAGTTTTCTTGAACTCTGGAATTTTCACCATTATTTTAGTGGATAAGTCTGTCAATTCTTGAGATAGCAGCACATGGCTAACTGCTCCATCCAACTCAACATCAATTATTAGAGAGGGAAATTACTTCCTTTCTAGCTCTATAATCTGAGCCAAGATGGATTTACCAACCAAGTTCTCTTGGACTGGCTTACTGTAGGGTTCAGGTACTTCACTAGCTATAAAATTTACCTCAGTACCATCACCACTTGCTTTTCCATGCTATAAAATTTGCCTCAATACCACCACCACTTATTTGAAGAAGTGGTAGGCTTAGAAGATTTTACAATTGATGAAATTGGAATCGACTTTATTTTTACAGGAGAAGGGATTATTGCGGTTTCTGTATTTGAAGGGATATTTACTAGTGAACTTTTAGGGTTTGGAATTACACTTATACAATAATCGCTCTAATATGTAGAGAAATCTAGTGATCGAAATAAGGTTTGAATCACTTATACATTTTCTCGCTAACTTAGAACAAACGAACTCTACACTATTTTTCTCTCTATCTAAACACCATATATGCCACTCTCACTCTCCCTACCACCCATTCCATGAATTTGGTGAGGTTTGGAGCCCTATTTATAATGTATGAAGGGTTGCATCTATCCATATGAAGAGTTGTGTCCATTGGTGAAAAATTGCATCACTTCATTGTGATTGGTTGAGAAGCTTTAATCTTATCCACAATGGATAAACACCTTTTAATGATTGTTTGACTCCCAAAAGGTGTTGATGGTGGTTGATCATTCTTATCTAGCTGTTGAAAGAAGATAAGAGTTGACCAAAAATCGTCCAAGTCGTGATAGCAAGGTACATGTCGAGACCGTGAACTTTTGGTTGGTAACTTTCTGTTCTGAAGAATACTAAGTCACGACCGCGAATGGTTGTCACAGCCGTGAATTGTGTTTTTCTTCCGAATTCTTTTTGTAACTTCATTGATCTTTGACAGCGTCGATCCTGAGTCAAATCTTTAAGTTTCATGCATCTTTACGCACCTTATTCACTCTTTTTACATAGATTTCCACTTTAGATCATTTTACTCCCAAGATTTACCTAGTAACTGCATTTGAACAAAAAACAACTACATACCACATGAAATCTTTTATATGAAGTATAAAAATGACTTAAACTATAGTGTTTAGTGTGTAAAATTATATTGATAATAAGTGTAATTATACACTTATCATACCCCCACACTTAAATTTTATCTTATCCTCAAGGTAAATTCAACAGAAGTGTATAAATTGGTAATCAAGTTCGTACCTCATTTGGTGAAAGACTATTGTAGTGAGTACCACATTCCCACGTTACATAAGATTCAAGTAGAAGCCTGAAATATCCCAAAAATTAGTAATTTGCAATTTATATAGTCTAGTTGCATAACTTTGTTCTTAATGGAGAGTCAACCGAATCACATCTTCATATAATCGTTATATGCATACTGTAATATTTCCTTCTCTTAAGCATAGTATAAAGTATAAAGGACATAGAAAGCACACTTTGATTAATTTTCTCTCAAGGCATTTTAAGGTAACCTAGGATGCTAAAACACTCTTTGTGGTTGCATTTTATACTTCATACCACTCTCCCCTTTTTTCAGTGGTTGCATTTTATGCTCCATACCACTCTCTCATTTTTTTCTTTTAAGCATATGTTTTTGAAGTACTTTGTACTTTGCACCCATTTTTCGTGCTATGCTTTCTTCTCTTTTTTCACTCATTGAATGGTTGCAGTTTCTGCTCCATACCATTCCTCACCTTTTGCATAACTCATTGGTTATCCTCTCTTTCTTTTGAATTTTCTTTTAATACCCTCATCCTTTATTGATCAATTTCAAAGTATTATGGTTATAGTTTCCAAACACTTTAAACACACTCAATACTTATAGGACTTATTCGAGATTTGCATATAAAACTCATAGT
The DNA here is from genome assembly GCA_949673415.1 of Euphorbia schlechtendalii. Taxonomy (NCBI): domain Eukaryota; kingdom Viridiplantae; phylum Streptophyta; class Magnoliopsida; order Malpighiales; family Euphorbiaceae; genus Euphorbia; species Euphorbia schlechtendalii. Next base: position 8,634 of record CATIWQ010042945.1, read on the forward strand.
AAGAATACCATTAGATATTACTCCACTTAAACTTATCGGAAGCATTAAACTAAAACTATATAACTTATACTAATTCATGTTGCGTCGAAATATATATCGAAACTTACTTGCAATGTTGCTCTCGAATGTTACTCACCACTCATCCTTGCCAAATTAATAAATGTTTTGCACTAACATCAATTAACACTCATAGTAACCTTAGACAAATGTTAGTAAAGTATAAGAAATGATAATGTATAATTGACAAAAATATCAAGAAAAATTTTCAAATTCATCGATTTTTTTATTTTACTCAATTTTTTTGGATTTTACAGAATTTTTACAAATGTCCCCCCACACTAAAGAACACAATGTCCTCATTGTGAGAGATTGTATTAAAAATGAAAAACTAAACAAACAACTAACTTGTTTAAAAATTTGAAAAAGAAAAGTAAGAAAGAATAAACCCGTTTTTATTGAGAAGGAAAATCCAGGGCCCATGCTGCGATCATGAAGGCCTGTCGTTATCGTGATTTCCTTAATCACAGAAACATTAGGTTTTGAAACCTGATATTCACAAGCGTGAGATGCATGTCATGGTCGCGAACTTCTTTAATTCTTAAAATTCTTCAAATTTTAGACTTTGTACCTAGAAAAACTTAGAAAAATTATGATAACTGCAAGTATACAATTATGATGTAGTTTTAAAAGATATCGATCCCGTAGGGAAGGAATTCGGTTCTAAGGACCAACTAGAGTTACGAGACGAAAGAAAATATAATGATTTTAAGGTTAAAGGTTTTGAATGGTGAATAGATGCATGAATAGATGAGACATAAATCAAATAGATATTCCTTAAGAACAAGTATAGTAGACTAAAATATGCAAAGTAATCAAAGTTGTTTTAAAAACTAGATAACTTAAATAAACTCAGTTCTAGAAGCCCAAATATCCTATAATTCACTGCAGAGCAACACATGAAATGAACTTTGTAAATCTAGGGTAAACAAATTATGACACTTATAAGAACTTGGATAACAATAACATTATGCATAGTACGGGATGCTCTCACATAGTTATATTTAGCAAGTTACCACTCCAAAAATGCCGGCTCACTAAACAGTGTTATAATCACAGATCAAGTGATTATACACTATCTTGTTAACCCTGAAATCACTCTTAAAGTCAACTTGAAAGCATATAGCTTTATTAATATAAATGACGCAAAACGAAATACTCGTTATGACATATACATATCATAAACCTCGAAATAGAAAGTATAAGTAGAAAACAAAGTCAAGCTGTAAGTTATGCAAGTGAAAGCTAAAGTTGATCAAACCGTATCCACTCTTTAATGGGAGTCGTCAATTCCCACAATTCCTACGTCTACTTTGAATTCGGTCTCGACTCGTACAGAACCTCCACTAGGATGCTATTCTTTGTGAATATCGAATAAATGAATGTTAAAGAATAGAAACTTTTATTGATAAGTACTTTGCAATTACACTCGTACAACAATCACTCGAATATGTGGAGAAATCTAGTGATCGAAACAAGAATTGAATTACTTATACATTTTTCTCACTAACACTTTGAACTAGTGAAATCTATATCTGTCACTCTCTATACATGTTATACACTGCTACTATTCATTACCCCTACATGCTTGCAAGAAAATAGTTGGGTTTGGGACTCTATTTATAGAGTGTGAAGGGTTGCGTCTATCCAAACAAACTATCATGTCCATTGGCGAAGAGTTGCATCACTTCAATGTGATTGGATGCAAAGTTTCATCCTCATCTTCAATGGATAGGCACCTTTTCATGATTGGATTGCTTCTAAAAGGTATTGTTTCATTTAACAGTTGGTGGCAGTTGATGGTGGTTAATCATTTTTATCTAGCAAATGGAAGTTGAGAATAGTTATCCATAACCGTCACAAGTCACGAGCGCAATATACAAGTCGGGATCATGAACAATAGTTGGTAACTTTTTGTTTGTGAAGAATGACAAGTCACGACCATGAATGGATTTCACGATCGTTACATGTGCTTTTCTTCATGATTCTTCTTTACAACTTTGCCGATCTTTGACAACTTTGATCCTAAGCCAATCCCTTGTGTTTTTTTTTCATTTTACTACCAAGATTCACCTAATTTCTGCACTTGCATAAAAAACAACTACATACCACGTGAAATCTTTTATGTGAAGTATAAAATGACTTTAACCATATCATTTTTTAAGTAAAAATATCAAGATAATAAGTGTAATTATACACTTATCACACCCCCACACTTAACTTTTACCTTGTCCTCAAGGTATTCACAACAGAAGTGTATAAATTAGTAATTCAAGTTCGTACCTCATTTGAAGAAAAGACTATCGTAGTGAGTATCACATTCCCACCTTGCATAAAGTTCAAGTAAAAGTTTTGAATTTCTGACAAATTAGTAATGTGCAATTTATATAGTTTAGTTGCATACCTTTGCACTTAATGGAGGGCCAACCGAATTGCGTCTTCATATAAGCGTTATATGCTTACTCGAATATTTCCTTCTCTCAAGTATAATATAAAGTATAAAGGACAAAGGGAGCATACTTTGTAAAGATTGGTCTCAAGGAATTTTTAGGTAACCTAGGATGCTAAACACTCTTAGTGGTTTCATTTTATGCTCCATACCACTCTCCCCTACCACTTTCTCTCATTTTTTTCTTTGAAGCATATGTTTTTGAAGTACAAATTTGTACTGTGCACCCATTTTTCGTGCTATGCTTTCTTTTCTTTTTTCACTCATTGAATGGTTGCAGTTTCTGCTCCGAACCATTCCTCACCTTTTGCATAACTCATTGGTTATCCTCTCTTTCTTTTGTTTTTTCCTCTCAATACCCTCATCCTTTATTGATCACTTTCAAAATATTATGGTTATAGTTTCACAACACCTTAAACACACTCAATACTTGTAGGATGTATTCGAGAATAGCATATAAAACTCATAGTAAGAACACTATTATATATTACTCCACTACTAACTTATCGGTAGCTTTAAACTTAAACTATATAACTTATACTAATTCATGTTGCATTGAAATATATCAAAACTTACTTGGAATGTTACTATTGAATGTTACTCACCACTCATCCTTGCCAAATGCTAAATGTTGTTCTATAAAGCGCTCACACTCTCAATGTGCACTCAAACTCGAAATAAAATTTTGTTCAAAATTTGCACTAACATCGAACTTGTAATACCTAACACTCATAATAATCTTGGAATATATGTTAGTATAGTATAGGTATGGATAATGTATAAATAACACAAAATCAAGAAAATTTTCATTATTCAATATTTTGATTTTATTTGATTTTTTTTGGATTTTTGGTATTTTATACAAATGCCCCCCCCACACTAAAGAACACAATATCCTCATTGTGAGAGATTTAACTAAAAACAAAAACACAAAAAACAAACACCAGCCTAAAATTTCAAAAAGAAAAGAAAAGAGTAAACTCGTTTATCATGAAGGAGAATTCGGGTCCCGTGTCTCTATCGCGAAGGCCTGTCGCGACCGACATTTCTTTCAAAACAGGAACAGAATGTTTTATTGTATAACTTCATAGGCATGATCTATAGTCGTGATCATGACCTTCTTTAATCCTTCTATTTCTTCAATTTTTAGACTTAGTACCATAGTCTCCCAATATTTGATCTCTAGAACGCACTTGCCTTCCTCGGCAAGGGCGTTAAAAACTTGTTCATAAAATTTTGACTATACTATTTCCGAAAGGCTTATCCTAGGCAACGGTGCCAAAAACTTGTTCGCCACTTTTCTACTGATAATATAAAAGTTCTTAATATTAACATGTGTTGTCATTTCCGCTTATCAAATAGAAAAATGATGATAACTACAAGTATACAGTTGCGATGTAGTTTTAAAAGATATCGATCAGACAGGGAAGGAATTCAGTTCTAAGGACCAACTAGAGCTATGGGATGAAAGAAAATATAATGATTTTATGGTTCAGGGTTTTGAATGGTGAACAAATGCATGAACAGATTAGACGTAAAATATGTAAAATAATAAAGTTGTTTTAAATACTAGATAACTTCAACAAACTCGATTCTAGATGCCCAAATATCCTATAATTTACCATAGAGCAACACATGAAATAACTTTTCTAAATCTAGGGTAAACAAATTATGTCACTTATAAGAACCTGGATAACAATAATATTATGCTTAGTACGGGTCTCACATAGCCATATTAGCAAGTTAGCACAGTGTTGTAATCACAGATCCAGTGATTATACACAATCTTGTTGAATCTGAAATCACTCTTAAAGTCAACTCAAAAGCATATAACTTAATTAATATAAAAAACGCAAAACGAAATACTCATTATGACACATAGACATATCATAAACTTCGAAATAGAAAGTATAAGTAGAAAACAAAGTAAAGTTGTAAGATATGCAAGTGAACACTAAAGTTGATCAAACCGTATCCACTCTTTAATGGGAGTCATCAATTCCCGCAATTCCTCCGTCTACTTTGAATTCGGTCTTGACTCGTACAGAACATCAGCTAGGATGATATTCTTTGTGAATATAGAATAAATGAATGTTGAAGAACAAAAATTTTATTGATAAGTGCTTTGCAATTACACTCATACAACAATCGCTCGAATATGTGGAGAAATCTAGTGATCAAAACAAGAATTGAATCACTTATATATTTTTCTCACTAACACTTTGAACTATCAAAATCTATATCTTTCACTCTCTACACACATTATGCACTGCTACTATTCATTACCCCTACATGCTTGCATGAAAATGGTTGGGTTTGGGACTCTATTTACAGTGTACGAAGGGTTACATCTATCCAAATGAAGTGTCGTGTCCATTGGCGAAGAGTTGCATCACTTCAATGTGATTGGATGCAAAGTTTCATCCTCATCTTCAATGGATAGGCACTTTTTCGTGATTGGATTATTTCTAAAATGTGTCTTTTCATTTGACAGTTGGTGGCGGTTGATGGCAATTGATCATTTTTATCCGGTAGTTGGAAGTTGAGAATAGTTATCCATAACCGTCATAAGTCACGAGCCTGATATACATGTCACGATCATGAACAATAGTTGGTAAATTTTTGTTTGTGAAGAATGATAAGTCGCGGCCGCGAATGGGTGTCACAATCGTGACATGTGCTTTTCTTCATGATTCTTCTTTGTAACTTTGCCGATCTTTGACAACTTTGATCCTAAGCCAATTCCTTGTGTTCCACGCATCTTTTTGTACCTTTTTCACTCATTTTACATAGACTTCCATCTTTGATCACTTTACTCCCAAGATTCACCTAATTTCTACACTTGCATAAAAAACAACTACATACTACATGAAATCTTTTATATGAAGTATAAAATGACTTTAAACCATATCGTTTTATAAGTAAAAATATCAAGATAATAAGTGTAATTATACACTTATCATCACTTCAACAAGGGGCCCTAAGGTACATCTCCCATTATATCACTATATAAGGAGTGACGGATCCCATCTTGACTACTCAACTTACCAACATGTAATCATCACTGTACCCATAATCACCCGTATCATCCTAATCACCACGGTATGAATAAGTATGACCCAAAGTATAGCAACTCCTACACAATGTAACTAGTATCTCAGGTCTGAGGATACTTGTACTGCTACTCAATAAGACATGACACCAACACATGGATATAGTTATTTCCAAGTGTCTGTCTTATAGAGGTCAACAATGTATTACCCGAATACATTCATGTGTTAACTCAAGGTACCACCTTCAGCTCGTGAGATCGGCTGCTTGGATCTAATCTAAGGAGTAAGCCTACGCATGCTAGTCTGTCTATTCCATTGATGTCTAGTGTCAATGAAGCTATGACTAGGGATATTTAGACTATTCATAGTAACATGTATGTGCTGTTCTCACACCACATAACTCCCACTATGTCCTTGCACTTTTACGCTATGAAGTAGTCATGGACTTTGTCTCATCAATGCGCATATACATATTTAATATTATACATATATGATACCAGTGAGATACATAAGTAAATAAAAAGCACTGATAAGCAACAAAGATGCCTTAATTATTATTAATAATAATTCAAAATCGTTTGTACATTATAACTAAATAAAGATATATCACCCTAATTACCTTAGGGCATACACCATGTATAACATAACGATTGCAAGATATTTTCTGAATACTAGATGTTAATCTATTTGGTTAAGTACCACTCAAGATAGTCTTGGCAGACCCTAAAAGGTGCCAGACAAAGAGTTCCTGTTAGTATATCGGTCGCACGACTTCACAGCATACATAAGACTTGATAACCTTGTACGGAATGTACATGTCAATTACAAGTGGGAGATGTTGGAAATACCCAGTATGCTCATGAGCGGGTCAATGGGGTTAAAGGATCCGATCCAATTTAGTTATTTAGACTAAATTGAAAAGTTATAGAACTTGAAGGAATTAATTGTAAATAATCAAGAGTTTAAGAACTTAATTGCAATTAACCAATTTCTATTTCTATATAGGGAAATCAAACATGCATATGAAAGTGTGAAAAAACAAAGATTTTATTTTTCTAAATGAATTGAATTCATTATCATTTTCCAACTATTTTCTCTCTCCTGGGTTTTCGTTTCGTGACAAACACATCACAAATTGATCATTATTGATCTTCGTTACTGTAGAAGTTGTAGATACATATCTATATTGTGACAAATCGTGAAATGGATCCAATTTGGCATTCAATGCTGATGTGAGAGGTGACCTCAAACTCAATGAATTTCCCGATCATGAATTGAGGTTTATGAAACATAAAAAAGATAGGATAAAAGATTTAAAATCAGAGCATGGAATAAAAGCTAGATATAGCATAATCAATCCTAGCAAATAATACGAACAATCAAGCTAACATATAGTTAACGCAACCTTTTGAATTGGATGAAAGAACTTGTTATGGGGTTGATTCTCAATTATCTAGTAACAACAATTGATCACAATCAAAATAAGACTTCAAGAATAAGATAACAATCACTCACACTTAAAGAAGAAGTTGAAATTCTACAAATGACATGTGCAATTTTATTAATCATCAAAACTATCTTAAAACACACAAAAAGGTCTATATATAATAATACTATCCTAGTGCACAAAATTAATTGTGGAATTTCCCTAAAAATAAAATACTAAAGTCCTAATAACTTTAGGAAAGAATTCCTTAAAGCATAAAAAAAGAATCATACTCTAATTCGAAATATGAAATAAACTAGGAACTGCCTATATTAATTATTAAATAATAAAAGAAATCTAATTAAATTAAAACAAAACATTATGTAGGGGGCCTCTTTATATTCTTCCATCATGTTACTGATCTAATAAGAATGAGCCAAAATCCCAATGGGTTAACATATGACTTACACATCCGTGTCCAAAGCTCACTTAAGCTAATTCAATTTAGACCAAGTCTTGAACCACCATTCCATACTTGGATCAAAATTAAAAATTCTTCTTCTTTGCTCGAGATCACTTTGTTAGAATGTATTGAATATTGACTTGAACTTTGAATAATTGAAATCCCTTTGATTTGCCCAATCAAAGATGCTTAAACACTCCTTGAATTAGACATGATAATTGGAATAAGAAATGGATCTCGACACTAAAGTTTCATGTCTTTGTCATTTTTATGCTCAATTATTGGTGTTCCTTGATTCGCGTCATTCCCTCTCTCTTTAAAAATGATTCATCCTCAAATCATGCTCAGTGTCAAGGAAATCTTTGACATTCTTTGCAGTGTTATCATCTCTTCCAAATTACTCATATAAGCCGGGCGACTCGGTATAGATGGTCAAGCGCAAAATGTTTTAGATTTTTTAACACTCGAATATGAAGTAGCTCAAATGGATCATATTTAGTTACAACAAGGCTAAAACCATTGCAATTAAATGAAAACATCTTCAAATTTGTGATTTCAGCAATCTTTGAATCTCTCGTGTTGGCATAAAAAGTATTGGCTGTTACGACGCCTTACCTTCTTCTCTTCTCAAAACTACTTCTCTCATGCCACTAGCCTTTTCTCTCTCCTCATCTCTCTTCTCACACTTACTAATCTTATAACTCTTTTCATCTCTTGTCTTAACCAAAACTCCTTCCTTAGATATTGAATTTTGAATATAAAGCTAATCTTAGTAAACTTGCTCCGGTGTCAATGGTAACGCGGTGTAACGCTTTCCTTCCTTAACGAGGGTGATTTTATTCAAATTTCTATCATGCTTGGCAATACGATCAGAACACCATGAAAGACCTAAAAGTAAATAAAATGCTTGCATCAATACCACGTCACATAAAACCTAGTCATGAAATTTACCAATCGAAAAATCAACCATTGTTTGTTGAGTCACTTTCACCTCATCATTATCATTAAGTTGAAGTCAATAAGGCCTTAGATATCTAATTGTGGGTAGACTCAACTTCAAACATGGTACTAGCAATATTACACGAACCACCAATATCAACAATCATACTGCATACTTTGTCTCGGACATGATAACGAGCATGAAAGGTAATATCTAAATTTGGTTCACTCATACCTTGAAATTGAGGAACTTTTAGTTTAATGACATTAACATTACCATCTTTCAATGGACGTTCCCTAGAGCTCCTTTACGAGTATGAATCAGATTGCTCTTCCTTGCAATCATCTTTGATGTAAGTATTTTGCTTGTGCTTTTTACGTGTACCTTTAAAATTTAATTGTTTTAGCTCGTCTTTGACCTTAAACAATTGCTGCTTCAACTTTTTCATTCCTACAAAAACATTCTTCAATGTTTTTTGGTCAACCCCATAGTAGATGTCCTTTTCCTTGTAAAATATGATTAGAATAGATCGATATTGAAAGATTACATGTTAAAAGCAAGCAAAAAAAAGTAGAATACAAGTGCTACATGCTCTTTGGTTTTATGTTGATTGATCACAATGAACCAGGCCAAACAATAGCAAATAACCAGAAGTAAAAGGATAAATAAAAAAAGAATAACAGAAACTAAGAACATATGAGAAAAAAATAACGAAATATTCTAGTATCTCTTTGTCTCAACCAATTAAAGATCAATTAGCGTTGTTGTTTTTGTTGATGATAGTTATTTATTAGGGTTAATTAAATCCATGGTACATCAACTATCATCAATTTCTCAATTTCAGACATGAACTTTAATTTTGCTCAATATCATACATAAACTTGTAGGTGACCTTTTATTATAATACACATGACTTGATCTTGCAAGTTAACATTAAATATTATCATTTTAACCATATTAAATTTAAAATATTGTCTCACTACACTTAAAATGTGAGTTTAACATTATAAATATATCATTTATTTTTTATTTTCCTCAATGTAATATTTCTTTTTGTTAAGCTAATTTTTTCTTTTATTTAATGGATTTTAAACAAACTAACCAGTATTTTGAATGTTATCTATCAAATCCATATCGATTCTTTTAATTTTATGAATTTGAGAAATTTTATTAATATTGAAAGTATTGTAGAATCTGAGTTTTGTAGAGAAAATCGAATTAGACAATATTCTTTTGAATATATTTCAAGACAGATAAATTTATTTAAGTTTAGTAAATTCATTTCAACTCCAATAAATCCAATTTAGTTCAAAATTATTTTTCAAGAAAAATATTAAATACATTACTATTAATAATTAATAATGTTCATAATTAACAATGAAAATAATAATAGTAAATGATAATTACTAAATTATGCTCGATTATGATTACTGAAATTTATGCTACTTAATTATTTTAGTAATTTAATGTAACATTAAAGTCAAATAATCAAGTTTAATATATGTAATATATAAATTAAAAAATAATTAACTATCGGTATAAGATACTTGATATATATTATTATATTTATACTTTTACCAATTATTAATTACTAAAGTGAATATCTTATAAAGAATTACCCATCTTTATTGTTATCAGATTTGTTACAAATTAAGCAATGTTAATTTTTTATATTATTACTTTTTATTATCATAATTTTTTATTTTTTATATTAATTAATTATAAATTTAACTCTAGTTGGAGTACAATTCATTTTGAAGTTATTTAATAAACTTGTATATTTGCTAAAATAATGAAACCATACTTTTGTTTAGATGAAGTTATTTCCATGTAGTGGAATCCATTAATGTGTTTCGTCGACTAAACTCAAAACTTTGATATGTCATGAGTAACCTGCAATATCAAGTCACATGCACTGTAATAGGAGGTTCCCTACAAGTTTATGTATGATAATATGCAGAATGAAAGTTCATGTATGAAATTGAGAAAACAACGATAGTTTATGTATTATAGATGAAATTAACTCTTATTTATTGATTTACTTTTTTATATTTAAATAACAATGTAAAGTTTAATAACATAATTTATGGTTTTACATTTTTCAGGCGTTTGGAAATTTTTTTTTCAAAACATAATCCATGATTTCAAAAATTTAGCAAATAAATGAACCTAATATTAAATTATGTCCAGATAATTGGTAATCTTTTTCATTTAAAACTTAAAATTATCATGTACAATTACAACAACAAATTAATAATTAAACTTTAAAATCCACCAGGGATCAAACCCTAGGGATATATATGGAGCAACATTAAATCTTGAGACCACCCACTGTGCCATTTGAGGCACACGTAAATTGAGGATCAGTGATTAGTCTAGATGTGGATATGACTTAAAGGTGGGACTCATTCAATACCACCTTGTGGTGAAAACAAAAAAAAATTCTCAAAAAATTTTAGGAGTCCAAACATTTTTTAAATTAAAAGAGATTATAAACTCTTAAAATAATAAGTAAATGAAAAATATACGAAACTTATTCAATTCTTGATTTATAACTTAATTAATATGATTGAATTATGATAATATTGAATTAATTAAAAAAATCCTGGAAAACCTCTTTAAAAATACAATGAAACCATATATCATGTTATCTTAAGGTTACACTAATAAAAAGATATGATAAATATTATTGCACTATCATTATTTATTTAATAGGAGAACAAAGTAAATTATGAAGAACTATATTTGTGAAAACTACAATTTATTTCTTATGGAGATTAAAACTACAAATCATGAAGAACAACTATAATTGTTAAATTAAAAGAAAATCAATTTTCTTATTTACAACATAAATAATTCCTAAGAATTTTAGGTGTATTTTTATTCACTTAATGATGATAAATGAAAATAACTGAAAGAGATTGAGTTTAGAAATGCAAACATTGATCATGTTCCCCTTGATCTCAATGATTCTTCAAAACAACGTTAGTTTGAGACAATTTGGTTTTGAAATGAAATGGAACTTTTGTAAGAACCCATTTCGAGTTTAATTCTTGAAAAAGAATGCTTCAAATTATCACATCATCATAAAAAAAATATATGATTTTGACGATAATAGCAAACAACTATGGCTCTTGAAACATCAAAACAATGTAGGAAGTGGATAAAAGTGATAAAAAGTGGTTGTGTTGCTGAGAAAACGTTACCAGGCTCTTTGTTAATCAAGAAGGCTCCTTGTGGAGGGGAGAAGGGGCGCCCCTGTCTCAGTAAGGCCCTCATTTTTCTGATGAGGTCCCCTTCCTCAGTTAGGCTCCCTCTGATTTTACAAAATAAAAGCATAATGTGGTATGAAATTGAATTGCAATAAAAAAAAGTTAGGAAATAACATCGATTTATGAATTTAATCCACGTTATTTTATATCTATTCGTATAATAGTAAATATTTTGAATAAAAGTAAAATAAATAAAATAGAATTGTCTATAAACATTAAGGTTATTTCTAAACAAATGTTGAAGATATATAGAAACATAAAGTATAGGTAGAAGTAAAAATAGCATTAATTTAAGGGAAAATTTTATAAATGGCCTGAAAATTAGGAATAGTTTCAGCCCAAGTTTTGTGTCCTAACTTATTTGACCAATTAAGTTTCATATTTACCTTCTATATGTTCCAAAGTTATTGTGTTCACTTCCCTTACCTTCTACGTTTGTTTTTTAATTTGTTTATCTTATTTCGCCATTATCTCTCAAACCGTTCATTTTTTTTATATGATGCTTTAGAGTTTTTTGTTCGTCTCATTTTTATCTTCGAAACGCCATCCATTGTGATATACTTTTTCGAAAATATTTTTTCAACTGTTTGATATCAGGTAAGAAACTGGTAAAAGAATAAGTTGTGTCAAATTTATTATGAAAGTATGGTAGGTAACACAAATAAATGTCAAAATTTCATCTCCATAGTAATAAACAAACAATTATAATCTTAAAAGTAATGAAAATGCATTCAAAAGTGATTACAACATGTAAAAATAGAATTCTACAAAGTATTGAATCAAAATATTAGGAATCTGGTATGAAGAACAAAAAAGTCAAAACTAGTAAGAAACTAGTAGTAAGTGGTAGGAAACTAGTATGAAGAACAAGTTGTGTCAAATTAATCTTAAAAAGTAATGAAAATACATTAGAAAGTGATTAGAACATGTAAGATAAAACTTTAAAAAGTATTGAATTAAAACAGTAGGAATCTGTATGTAACTTGTATGAAGAACAAAAAATGTCAAAACTAGTAAGAAAGTGGTAGGAAACTGGTATGAAGAACAAGTTGTGTCAAATTAATCTTGAAAAGTAATGAAAATGCATTAGAAAGTGATTAGAACATGTAAGATAATTCTCTACAAAGTATTGAATCAAAACAACAAGAATCTGGTATGTA
>CATIWQ010042957.1:0-11072 GCA_949673415.1 Euphorbia schlechtendalii
ATATCAATAACACTAGTAATTATCACTATTTAAAAATTATTTTTATTATATTTATAATCAATATTAACTACATTAAATAATAATTATTTTTCTATATTAATATTTTTATCATTGTTCTTCTTTTTATTATTATTACTATTAATTTTCATTAAAGATTAATTAGAATAACCATTATTAAAATTAAAATTTATGGACCTGAACTGAACTTAATAGACCTTAACTTAACTGAACTGAATTGAACTTAACTGAACTTAATGGACCTGAACTTAACTGAACTGAACTTAACCAAATTGAAGGTGAAGAGAACAGGGCCTTAGCCCTGTGTAAAAGCTGTTACATATTGTTTTCCCTTTGCTTTTGCTTATTGAATTTCGCATTCTTGTTTTATTAATATGCAAGATTGGTGGGTGCACATTAGCATACCTCAATAGATTAAGTTTTATATTTAGCCCTGTATAAAAGTTTTTCACGCCATTTTATTTCTGATTTTTTTGACAGAGGGGGAGTGCTTGGTTTTGCCATAGCATGCTCGAACACATTTGGACTTGTTACTGGTGCCTTTCTTCTCGGTTTTGGTTTGAGTGAAATTCCTAAAAGCCTGTGGAGAAATGCAGATTGGACAACTCGTCAAAAAGTTCTCTCACATAAAATTGCCAAAATGGCTGTCAAACTTGATGATGCTCATCACCAACTTTCCAATGCAATCGTAGTAAGTCTTCATTTAGTTTCAAACCCCAAATTTGGAAACGTTTTTTCTTTGCATCTTCTGAAAAACATAGTATGTGACGAAGTTTTGGATAATGATTTTTCTTAATTTTCCGTGATTCCCTTTTTTTTTTTTGTCTAAATGAGATTTTGTTCTGTCCATATTCTGTTCTGCAAATCCCTATTTATCAATATATGGGAGGTCATGAGTTCAATACCCAGCCTCTTCAAAATCCATATTTATGATAATATAGAAAATAGTTCTCCTTCAATTAGAGGTTCCCAGTCTAAAAAACTTGAATTTGTGTTTCAGTGCACCAGTGCAATGGTCCTGTTTTCTTCTTGGAAATTAACGAGGCATGTGTTATAGTCGTGGAGCAACTATCAGTTAGACTGGTTATTCTGAAATCTGAATCATTAATAATAATAGACAATTCTATTTTGTGTATTCGATTTTTGTTTCTGTTTGCTAAACTAGTAATAGTCCTGTTAATGTTGTTCTTGCTTCAGTTCTGTACTTCTGTTTGCGTAAAGATTGCTACCCCATCTTAAATTTTTGAAATTAAGTGATGCTCATTTGTTGCTTGAAGCTATGAGGAATGCATTGGATGTTAAATGCCCTAATACCTATGCATGCACGTAGTTTTATCAAATTGGTCAGCACACTAAACTTTTCCTTTACACATGTGCGAAGTATCTTTTTTTAAATATATGTACTTTTTGAGGAATTAAAATTTTTTTATTTAAAAAACATTGAGAAAAGAAGGGGTAAATGTATAAAAATAAAAAAATGTAAAAAGGATGAGTTGAATAAAATGATAATGGTATTTAAATTGTAAATAGTATGGGTTGAGGCATCAATTGACCTAAAAGCAATAGGTAAGCTCCAAGAATAGATTTCATATAATTCCTGGACACTCTCCTTCAAACAGATTTCCCTTGAGCTTGAAACATGTATATCAATAATTGGTTTTGTTAAAGTTTGAGCCCTCGACTTTTGGTCTAAGATGCTCTAGTATCATAAATTATAAGGTATGGTTGTAGAGTAACTTTTTTTTTTATTATCTCTTAGTATCGACACTAAGATGGGTATGTAGTGGATGTGATTCTGAAAGCTTCTGCTGGCAAATAGAACAGATCATATTAATAGACTTCATGTGCACATTATACTTCACCTATACTATATAAATTATCCTAACTCCTTAATTTATTAGTGGCCCTATTTCACCAAAATCCAGGATATGGGCATTTTCAACCAGAGTACTTATGTCACAACAAGATTGATTTCTGTGGGAACATATATTCAGTTAATTAGTTTAGGATTCATGAATTGTTTGCTGGTTCAGTAATTGGTATAATTCTAACAAGCTGCTGGCTCAGGATAATAGTAATAGTTCCCACTACAGCTGGATATCAGCACTGTGTTTTGATAGCTTAATTTTGGAAAGAAAACATGACAGTTAGAAGAGAACTTAAGGATGCCCACTTGGTTACTTTTGTTTTGGGCAAAAGGTAGATGAAAGAGAGGAAAGTTGTAGGATGATATTTAAAAGAGGGACACTGAATGATATTTAGTTATTGAAACACTTCGAATGATGTGGCTTAATATCATTTATTCTGTGTAGTGAGTACTTGTCTTGAGTTGGTTGCCTGTTGATCATCTGCAATAGCATTAAATGAGTTGAAGTTGTGACTGGAAATTTTTCCGAGTCCACTCAAATGGTGAAGTGGGGTTTAGGATAACATTAACGTACCTAGAGATGATGATATAACAAGATCATGAGATATTCGATTCATATTCTTGTTGCTGCCCAACTTTCTGCCCAACTTTGTTTAATTCATCTAGAATTTTTATGGCCTACAGTTTTATCAGGCTTTTTGTTCTTGGGTATGCCATTTGACTTTATTGAGTTCATCCTGTCTTATCGAATGGTTGGTCTTTGATATGAATTGGTCGGAAGGTTGCCTAACTAGGTTTATACCATAGTCAACTTTTTTTTGCCACCAATTATCTTCGCTAAGGGTTAGCCCAACCTCATTTTGAACTCCAGATATCCTGTTGTTTATTATAAAAGTCGGGTCGACTCAAAGCTCTGATTACAGAGTTGTTTATACCATCAAATTAGGCAAAAATTTGCCCTGATGCCTGATCCAGTACTGTGCATGGAAGGTCGCCTTTCTATTAAACTGACATACGGATTTCTGAGCTTCGCCATGTACTCAAAAAATGACCTGGTGAACACCATTATCAAGAACTATATCTTGCCTAGGTGGTATTTTCCCAAAAGGTTGAAGCTGTATGGGTATTTTTCAGAATATGCCTCCATATATTCATGTCTTATTTTCATGTCACGGGTTTTTTTATCTAATTTTCAGTCAGTTGCTAATTTTTTCCGAGCATTTTGTAATTTACATACTTTTATATGTAATCACTCTTTGAATTGTATTGTTCCATGAATGAAGTGTTTTATCAGATGACTTGCTTCCTCAAATTTGCTGATTGCATTTACTTCAATAGGTTGCACAGGCAACATCCAATCAGATGTCCAAGCGTGATCCTTTGAGACCTTACATGGATGTTATAGATAAGATGCTAGCCAAAATGGTATTTTGTGTTCCATTTTTGCTCCTTACCTGTTCTTTTGTTGTTGCCATTTATGTTATATTATTATCGTGTTATACTTTATAGTTTAAAGAAGACCCGTCCTTTAAACCACAAGGTGGCCAATTAGGGGAAAATGACATGGACTATGATACAGATGAGAAATCAATGGCAACACTTAGACGTCATCTTAGAGGAGCTCGTGAGGGGTATTATCGTTATAAAAGGTGAACTGAATATTATGTTTTTGTAATAGATTATTGTTCATAAATGGAAAATCATTCTGGAATTGTTTTTACCTTAATTAACATTTTCATTTTATTTATGGCTTCTATATTGTTAATTTGTTGAGTATGTGATGAATTGATAATGGCTGTGTTGCATCTGTAACTGTATAGTCAAGAAGCTGGCTTTTCCTTTTTAAAAATTCCTGTGTGTTTCTTATAGTAGAATTATTTTGATGTCTTCTGAGTGTTGGTGCTATGCAACGTATCACAATGTATTTTGGAACTTTAATCTGGTGGGGTAATGCATTAAATATTATCTTTCGGATTCCAGAAAGATTTCTGTTGCTCTCAATCTCATGAAAATACTCCATTCTTCTTGTCAATTGCTGAGATCATGCAATACATTTGAAACTGTTTGTAAGGTGAGATAGAATTAGGTCTGTTTTTCCCCCTCCTTGCTTTTAGGTGATACACACGTCTGTATTGGCATTGGCAAACACCCATACATGCTTAAACCAACATGTATCCATGGTATTCTAATTAATAAATCCTTCTGTTGTGCAATGCTTCAATGCATACTTTAATATATTCCATTGACAATATCAAATATAATATATAATTTTTTTGTTAGTAGTCTTGTTTCCTTTGTAAGTTATTATTTGACCATTATTCATATGTGGTATACTTTTCTCCTTATCATTAGACAATTAATATTCATTCAGTTAAATTGTTAGAATGAATCTTTGAATTTAAGATTATTGTGGTTGGAAAGATGTTTAGTGTTTACATATTATCCACATTAAAAGTATTCCTTATGGACACTGCTTGTTATCTTTTTTCGATTTCGAACCTTGTATTTTTAAAAATGTTCTAGATATGTGTTTTCTTAAAAATGTCATGAACATGGAAAATAGCAATTTAAGCTGTTCATGCATCTCTTCTGAAATGTTAATCAAGTCAAAAATTTAATTTGTTGTCCAGTTAGTCTTCAGTTTAAAGAATGCTTCTAATTTCTACAAGTTTGTTTAAGTGCCTCTAAACTGTTGGGCAATTCTGTGTTTAACTCCTTGTAGCGAGTACATGAACTACGTCCGGGAAGCCCTCAAACTAGAAGATACAATTAAGAATTATGAACACGGTAGCTCAACTGGATGGTTTGTTTCTAACTTTGTTTTGTTTATTAGTCAGTTTATTTGTGCATATTCCAAATTCTGTTATTCTTTTTTCTTGGTGGAACTGGCTTTTATACTTTCATATGCTGTGCGCAGGAAATATATATCAAGCTTCAGACCTCCTCGAACTGGTAAATTTGGTGCTCTACTTGATACAATAGGTAATGACTACATCTGAAAATAGTTTTGGAGTCTTATTGTTTTTCTTGATAAGCCTGAAAATGATATTTGCTGGGTTACAAAAACTCCCGTGTTTCAATTTTCTTTTATTCTTTCGAGAATGTTACCTCTGATAATGTAACTATATTCCAAGTTTGCTAGATTAGTTTGCAAAATATTTGGTTTATCCGTCAAATTTTTGTTTGTTTTAAAAAGGAACATGGAAGAAATGGAACATGAAATTGTTGAGAAAACTCTTGAAAGATTCAAATGAAAATTTATAAGATCTATCAAATTGGCCTAATACCTTTTCAGGATGCTTGCAATTGGACGTACTATTAATATCTATTTTAGTAGGGTTGTAGGAAAGTGAATCATCTACTGTTTATATGCTCATATTGGGGCTACTGATGTATCAATTTCTCTTGGGTGCAACATAACTCTTTTTTGAGAATACATAATTTAAACTTTAAATTAGTGGATCAAGGAATGTAAGAAAATTTGAGAACTTGAGGATTTCTGAAACATTATCATGTTTAAGAGAAAATGTTGGAACATAATCTGTGAATGTGATGCAACAACAGATGATAAGAACCTTACTTGATTTGTTATTTTTTGCTTAATGATGGTATTTGATAATAACTAATGAGATGTGTCATGTGTGTTTTAAAAGCTTCTCTTAATTCAAAATTCAAAGGCCAATCACTCACTGTACCGTACACAAAGCATAGTTGTGCTTTCTGCACATAAATCAAAGTACCAAATATAATGCTTTTGCAGTAATAGTTTATACTATATACCTATTGAACTGTGTTGTATTATGGTACATCACTCATAGTTCGTGGTCTTGTGCTCGAAAGACCTCAGGCTAGGCATAGTCACTCTGAAGTGTGCCTGGCCAACTGTTGGTTATTTTTATGATGGATTTTTCTTTTTTGGTAACTTGTTTTAATTAAATGTCTCCATATTAGTATGTAAAGACTTAATGTCTCCTGAACTTAAGAAATAGTTTATAAAATACTACCAAATTAGAGAATTGATACTACTTTAATACTCAATATTTAGGAAGATGAACATTAATATTGCTGATTTTAGATGACAAACAATCTTTTTATGGTATGACAACATTCATCTGTATTCACCATTTCTACTCATTTACAACATTCAAGTCGAATTATACTAGCAAACTACAAAACAATAAACAAAGTTAAAGCGAGACACTAAAACTTAAACAAGTAATAACCTAAATTACAATTTATTTGTTTGTGTCACCTAAACACCTTTGCTTTAATTTTAAATTTAGTCTGTTTTTTAGATTCGCTTGTTTTATATTACCTTATAGTTTGTTTAAGTTTGACATTAGAGTTGTATTTTTATTTTGAAAAATCACGCCAAGCCTCAGTGCACTTTGTGCCCGTAACAACAATGATATCTACATGTTGTCTTGTCACTTGCTGGGGGCCATTGTAATGAATACGACCCTTTGTTTCAGCATGTTATATTTTTAAGTATTTTATCCATATTCCATCTTATGTTGTTTATTTTTTGTCCTTAATTTTTAGATATTTAACTAAGTGGTGCCAATAAAATTTTTAGGAATTACTTTCTATTGAAATCTCAATCCTGCTGAAATGTAAATTTTATTATGCAGAATTTTTATGGCGATGCATCCTAAGAAAGCAGTTAGAGAAATTCTTGGCAATTTTACTTGGTGTAATGTCAGCAGCAATCCTTTTGGCTGAGGCAACTCTACTTCCTACTGGAGTTGATCTCTCTCTTTTTTCAATCCTCATAAACTCCGTGGGAAAGGAAGAACTTCTTCTGCAGGTAGATTATCATAAAGAATCATAGTCTCTGACTTAAAATGAATTCATGAACCATGCATCTAATCGTGCTTTTTTATATTTTCTGCTTTTTTGCTTCTCAGGTGTTGGCTCTTGTACCTTTGATGTATATGTGCATCTGCACATACTATTCTTTGTTCAAAATTGGAATGCTGATGTTTTACTCATTCACTTCTAGGCGGACAAGCTCTGTCAGCTTGCTTATGATATGCTCGTGAGTTTTTTTGACAGATTTATACTCTTTATTTTTTTATCCTTATTCTTTCGAATATATAATGCAACAAGCCGTAATGATATCTAATCTATAACCATGTCTCTTAGGATGGTAGCTCGATATGCTCCTCCAATTTCATACAATTTTCTCAACCTCATCGATCTTGATTCTGAAACTGTATTTGAAAAGGTAATTCTCCTGACCCTTTTGGCCTCTAGCTTGTCCCCCAAATGCTCTTCTACCCCTGACCTTTGGAATTGGTCCTTTTACTCCCTGACCAATGCAAAATGAAGTCTATCCGAACTTGAATTTGTTTTGGAGTTGATACGAATTAGACTGTTTTTTTCTCTAAAAAGATGTTAATAAATGGTTAATGAGTTTGCTCTGAGATTGCCACAATAAACTCATCTTCCCTTAATATAGGGCAGATATGTTTTTTTATTTTTTGGCTTTAGTCATTGGATAACTCAATGAACGAAAGGGTCTTTTGTGCCTAAAATAACCAATTATTACGTGTCTTACACTATGTTGCCTGCTGAAAGAAGTTGGAATCTTGTCTCCTAACTTGAAAATATTATTTCTGATCTGGGGAGACATTTGATAAAAGTTCCTTTAGATTTAACTGCCTTGCTTATTATCCAAAAAATGAGACAATCTCACGGGTCTTAAAATTCTCTATTGCTTGTAGAATAGCTATGAATATCATAAGGCAGTTGGTTATGTTTAATAGGGCGTTTAACTGGCTGATACTTGAATATCTCAAGGGAGTTAGTTTAAGTCCATTTTTTCATGTTTTTTTCCTTGAGATTTACTCATTTAGTTGTGTATTTAACCTGCTCGCAGCTAATGGGCTACATCGACAAGACTTTACCTATATTTGGAACTGCCTTTAACAAAATCTACCCTCTCATAATGGTGATATACACTTTGTTGGTTGCAAGCAATTTCTTTGACCGTGTAATACTTTTCTTTGGGAACTGGAAGAGGCTTAGATTTCAAACCGATGTGGATGACACAGATGGATTTGACCCATCAGGAATAATTATCCTACAAAAAGGCAAGTACTTTAATCTAACTTATCTATAATAATGAGCATTATTATTAAGTCAATGATCGAGTTGAGTACTTACATATTTCAAAGCTGATAAACGGATCCATCTGTTTGTTTTCTAGAACGATCTTGGCTCGAACAGGGGGAAAAACTTGGCGAGCACGTAATTCCCTTGGCAAGGAACTTCAATAATGTAGATATCGTGTCTGTCACTCAGGTAAGTATTCACATATCGAACAAACGCTGCGATTCCTCTTAACTTGCATGCATTTAAGTTTACATTCTTCAAATAAAATGCGAAACTTTCAGGATAAGACTTCCTTAGAAATGAAAGCAAAAACTAGCTTAATCAATGACAACGCTAGGGGGAGTGCATCAAAAGACGAAAGTCGGAGCTATAATAGCAGTAGAGAAGCCATGAGTAACAAATACGCTGCCTTGAGGGAACAAAACAGACATGTTAGTAATAGGCCGGTAGAAAAGAACATAACCTCTGCCAAGGTGTCGTTGCTTGATGCTGGAAAATCCCAATCTTCGTCGGGTTTGTCATTCAAATGGGAATCGATGAAGAATGGTTTTCAAAGTTTTAAGGCGAATATAGGAGCTAAAAAATTCCTTCAATCGCGTCAAATTCAGGAAACTAGACTTGCGTCGCTTAATTCATCGTCGGAATCACTTGATGAGATATTCCAGAGATTGAAACGATCTTCGCCTGAGGGGAATAACAGTGATGAAGACAGATAATGTTGTATAAGCAGGTCCATTGATAGAAGTGGGACCCGAGATGTACAGATAAATGGGCGTAACCCGTTACATATCGCATTCTTTCGGATGATCCAGATTTGGATGATACACATAGGTCGGGGGAATATGTGATGAACAAAATTGTTTAGGACATGTCGACAGTGATGCAGGGAAATTTCGCCATTTTTTGTGTAATTTTTTTTAATAAATTTGTACCTTGCTTAGACATTTTATACGGAGGGTCCGTGTTTGTTTGTTTTTTGTAATACATAGAAAACTGCAGTGAACCTTGAAGGCTGTAGGAAAGCGTAAAAGATGCCAAGTAAGAACTCCATATATTACAAT
Source organism: Euphorbia schlechtendalii (assembly GCA_949673415.1). NCBI lineage: Eukaryota > Viridiplantae > Streptophyta > Magnoliopsida > Malpighiales > Euphorbiaceae > Euphorbia > Euphorbia schlechtendalii. The sequence goes on from CATIWQ010042957.1 coordinate 9,064, forward strand.
AATTTTGTGTTGCTGATATTATACGTTCCAGGTAATTTAAATTTGACTCCGTTCAAATGGCTTCCATTACTAGCTAGCACTTCGGAAAGGTTAATTCGGTTTTGAATATTATATTGGGAAAAAGAAATTGAAGGTTACAGACCCTTATTAAATAAATTTCCTTCATATTCGAGTTCGGATTTTTAAAAGTAGGGGTAATATGACATATATTCAAAAAAAAGTTAGATTTTATTATTTTTATAACAATCAGGAATTAATATTCACTTTGTTATTAAATTCTCTTTTTACTTTTTACCTTTTTTTCGTTGTAACTACTTTATTTCTTCTGTTTAATTTGAATTTCGCAATTTCAAATCCCAATATCTCACAAATCGTTGATTTTTTTTAATTGACGTTTTGAAATATTTTGTTCGTCTTTATTTAATCTTTAAAATGACATACACTTTAAATTTTTCGAAAAAATAAAAGATTTTCGCAATCTTATACATAGTATAATAGTTGTATAATAAAATTAATAATTTTTATGAAGACGTTATACAATATATAAGAGTGGTATAATGTATTTTAAAAAAGACTATATGGAATATTTATACCACTCTTATATCATATATAACGCTTTCATGAAAAAGCAGTAAAAACGGAATTACAACTATTATTTATGTATAAGATTACGATAAATTATTTTTTTACTAGAAAGCGAGTTTTGTTGTAAACATAACCACTATTATATCATGTATAAAAACTTTCATATTAGGTTTAAGGTCTTCATGCTATGATTTTATGGGGAAATCAATACTGTTAGGAACATAAAGAAGAAAAAGAATCTATATAAATTAAGTATACAACTTTATATAATGTGTTACGCCTTCATGAAAAAATAATAAAAAAAGACATTATACCACAATTATACATTGTATAAGATTGCGAAACATTATTTTATTTTTCGAAAAAATCAAAGTGTATTTCATTTTAAAGATAAAATTAAGAATAACAAAATATTTCAAAGCGTCGATTTGAAAAAATCAACGGCTTGTGAGATATAAACGTTTGAAGTTGCAAAATTCAAAGTAAATAAGAGAGAAAGTAGTTATAAAGTTAAGAAAGCCAACTTAAAAAGGGAAAAAAAGAAAAAGATTATTGAATTTCGTAAAATTAAAGATTTGTATAACCTAAATTTTATGAGAAAATATGAGAAATAAAAAGATTGAATTGATTTTGTCTTGTTATGAAAAGTGCCCAAAATAAAACAAACTTTGGGGAGACGAGGTTGAACATGTCCCGTGTAGAATTAAAAGAGAACATGGGCAAGAAGAAAACAAAATGAAGGAAGGTAAAGGCATGTGATTGATAACTTAGAAAAAAACAAGTTGATAAATTAAATAATGAAAAGATGGAACACGACTCTTCCAAAGTTGAAGATGAGAGTTAGGTGGCTTATGAAAGTGCGCAACCGTGTGATAAATGAAATGGCAATTATAAGTCAACAAATTAATATATTAAGAAAAAAAGAAAAGAATACCATTGAAAAAGAATTATAATCGTGCAAATGATTCAAAACCAAGTTAAAGTACATATTGAGATCCATTAAAGAGATAACAATGAAGAAATAAGCAACCCCTTTCTTCCATTCAAACACCATTAAATTTTAAACTATATACAAAGAAATAACAAATATTCTGTTAAAAAAACTGAAACAATTCAGTCATCAAAAAGAAACTCTTTCCTATGCTTATGAGGATGAAGAATTTTAGCCCAAAACCCTTTCTTATTTTTGTTCTTGTTGTTTTCAGTGCTGGCGGCAACAAAAGCCATCGATTTACTCTTCTTTAAACCCAAACTAATCCTAAAAGACATCGAACCCATTAAACCCGACCCGTTTCTTTGGTGAACCGGAGACAAATTAGCCGAAGATGAATAGGAAGACGGCCCAACCACCATTAAATCTCTGTAAGAAGCAGCCACATAAAGCTGTGACAATTTATCTCTTAAACAAGATGGACAAACCCCTA
>CATIWQ010042994.1:0-10697 GCA_949673415.1 Euphorbia schlechtendalii
CCGGTTTTGCCTGTCTGCATAACTACGAGCATGATCACAAGTTCGATTCCGATGAAGATAGAGAAAGAATTCACCAAAATCAAAAACTTCAAAATTCACCCGTTTTGGTGATCAACCTTCTCCGTGTAGGCTAATGCACTCTCATCTACACAATTTTGAAACTCAAGACAATGCATCCATGGTGAACATTTTGATGTAGATTATTTATTTCAGGCGGTTATTTAGGGTCGCGAGGTGGGGGTTGCGGGCTGGGAGGTAGGGTTAAAAGGGAAGTCCGCGTAGAGGATGACGGGTGCGATCATACCAGCAATAATGCATAGGATCCCATCAGAACTCCGAAGTTAAACGTGCTTGGGCGATAGTAGTACTAAGATGGGTGACCCCTTGGGAAGTCCTCGTGTTGCACCCCTAAATTTTTCCTATTTTCGATATTCGCACGACATCCGGTTTTACCGGGCTGCCTAACTCCGAGCATAATCACGAGACCGATTCCGATGAAAATAGGGCAATAATTCATCGAAATCCAAAACATAAAAATTCACCCATTTTGGTGATCAACCTTCTCCATGTAGGTTAATGCCCTCTCATTTACATCACTTTGAAACTCATGACAAGGCATCCATGGTGAACATTTTGATGTAGATTAGTTATTTCGGGCGGTTATTTAGGGTCACGAGGCGGGGTTGCGGGCTGGGAGGAACGGTTAAAAGGGAAGTCCGCGTAGAGAATGTTGTGTGCGATCATACTAGCACTAATGCACCGGATCCCATCAGAACTTCGAAGTTAAATGTGCTTGGGCGAGGGTAGTACTAAGATGGGTGATCTCTGGGGACGTGCTCATGTTGGTCCCCTAAATTTTTCTTATTTTCGTTATTCGCGCAACATCCGGTTTTGCCGGGCTGCATAACTCCGAGCATGATCACGAGACCGATTCCGATGAGAATAGGGTAAGAATTCATCGAAATTCAAAACTCCAAATTCACCCGTTTTGGTGATCAACCTTCTCCATGTAGGCTAATGCCCTATCATCTACATCATTTTGAAACTTAAGAAAAGGCATCCATGGTGAACATTTTGATGTAGATTAGTTATTTCTGGCGGTTATTTAGGGTAGCGAGAAGGGGGTTGCGGGCTGGGAGGACGGGTTAAAAGGGAAGTTCGCGCAGAGGGTGACTGGTGCGATCATACCAGCACTAATGCGCCGGATTAGTTATTTCTGGCGGTTATTTAGGGTAGCGAGAGGGGGGTTGCGAGCTGGGAGGAAGGGTTAAAAGGGAAGTTCGCGCAAAGGATGACTGGTGCAATCATACCAGCACTAATGCGCCGGATCCCAACAGAACTCTGAAGTTAAACGTGCTTGCGCAAGAGTAGTACTAAGATGGGTGACCCCTTGGGTAGTCCTCGTGTTGCACCCTTAAATTTTTACTATTTTCGATATTCGCGTGACATTCGATTTTACCGGGCTGCATAACTCCGAGAATGATCCCGAGACCGATTCCGATGAAAATAGGGCACGAATTCACCGGAATCCAAAACTTCAAAATTCACCCGTTTTGGTGATCAACCTTCTTCATGTAGGTTAATGCCCTCTCATTTACATCATTTTGAAACTCAACACAAGGCATCCATGGTGAACATTTTGATGTAGATTAGTTATTTCGAACGGCTATTTAGGGTCGCGAGGTGGGGGTTGCGGGCTGGGGGAAAGGGCCAAAAGGGAAGTCTGCGCAGAGGATGACGGGTGCGATCATACCAGCACTTATGCACCGGATCCCATCAGAACTCCGAAGTTAAAAGTGCTTGGGCGAGAGTAGTACTAAGTTGGGAGACATCTTGGGAAGTCCTCATGTTGCACCAATAAATTTTTCCTATTTTCGATATTCACGCGACATCCGGTTTTTCCGGGCTGAATAACTCCGAGCATGATCACGAGATCGATTCTGATGAAAATAGTGCAAGAATTCACCGAAATCCCAAACTTCAAAATTAACCCGTTTTGATTATCAACCTTCTCCATGTAGGCTAATGCCCTCTCATCTACATCATTTTCAAACTCATGACAAGGCATCCATGGTGAACATTGTGATGTAGATTATTTATTTCGGGCGGTTATTTAAGGTCATGAGGCGGGGGTTGCGGTCTCGGAGGAGAGGTTAAAAGGGAAGTCCGCGCAGGGGATGAAGGGTGCGATCATACCAGCACTAATGCACCGGATCCCATCAGAACTCCGAAGTTAAACGTTCTTGGGCGAGAGTAGTACTAAGATGGGTGACCTCTTGGGAAATCTTCGTGTTACACCGATTCCAATGACAATAGTGCAAGAATTCACCGAAATCAGAAACATCAAAATTCACCCGTTTTGGTGATCAAACTTCTCAATTTAGGCTAATGCCCTTTCATCTAAATCATTTTGAAATTCAAGACAAGGCATCCATGGTGAACATTTTGATGTAGATTAGTTATTTCGGGCGGTTATTTAAGGTCGCGAGGCGTGGGTTGCGGTCAGGGAGGAGGGGTGAAAAGGGAAGTCCGCGCTGGGCATGACGGGTGAGATCATACCAGCACTAATGCACCAGATACCATCAGAACTCCGAAGTTAAACATGCTTGGGTGAGAGTAGTACTAAGATGGGTGACCTCTTGGGAAGTTCTCATGTTGCACCCCTAAATTTTTCCTATTTTTGATATTCGGGCGACATCTGGTTTTGCCGGGCTGCATAACTCCGAGCATGATCACGAGACTGATTCCGTTGAAAATAGGGCAAGAATACATCGAAATCCTAAACATCAAAATTTACCAATTTTGGTGATCAACCTTTTCCATGTAGGCTTATGCCCTCTCATCTATATTATTTTGAAACTCAAGACAAGGCATCCATGGTGAATATATTGATATAGGTTAGTTATATCGGGCGGTTATTTAAGGTCGCGAGGTGGGGGTAGCGGGATGGGAGGAAGGGTTAAAAGGGATGCCCGCGCAGAGGATGACGGGTGAAATCATACCAGCACTAATGCACCGGATCCCATCCGAACTTCGAAGTTAAATGCGCTTGGGCCAGAGTTGTACTAAGATGGGTGACCTCTTGGGAAGTCCTTGTGTAGCACCCCAAAATTTTTCCTATTTCCGATGTTCGCACGATATCCGGTTTTACCAGGCTGCATAACTCCGAGCATGATCACGAGACCGATTCCGATGAGAATAGGGCAAGAATTCATCGAAATCCAAAACTCCAAAATTCACCCGTTTTGGTGATCAACCTTCTCCATGTAGGCTAATGGCCTCTCATCTACATCATTTTGAAACTCAAGATAAGGTATCCATGGTGACCATTTTGATGTAGATTAGTTATTTCGGGTGGTTATTTAGGGTCGCGAGGCGAGGGTTGTGGGCTGGGAGGAAGGGTTAAAAGGGAAGTCCGCGCAGAGGGTGACTTGTGCAATCACACCAGCTCTAATGCACCGGAAACCATTAGAACTCCGATGTTAAAAATGCTTGGGCGAGAGTAGTGCTAAGATGGGTGACCTCTTGGGAAGTCCTCGTGTTGCACCCCTAAATTTTTCCTATTTCCGATGTTCGCTCGACATCCGATTTTACCGGGTTCCATAACTCCGAGCATGATCATGAGACCGATTACGATAAGAATAGAGCAAGAATTCATCGAAATCTAAAACTCCAAAATTCACCCGTTTTGGTGATCAACCTTCTCCATGTAGGCTAATGCCCTCTCATCTACATCATTTCGAAACTTAAGACAAGGCAACCATGGTTAATATTTTGATGTAGATTAGTTATTTTGGGCGGTTATTTAGGGTCGCGAGGCGGGGGTTACGGGCTGGGAGGAAGGCTTCAAAGTGAAGTCCGCACAGAGGGTGGCTTGTGCGATCATACTAGCTCTAATGCACTGGATCCCATCAGAACTCCAAAGTTAAATGTGCTTGGCCGAGTGTTTTACTTGGATGGGTGACCTCTTGGGAAGTCTACGTGTCGCACCCCTAAATTTTTCCTATTTTCGATATTCTCGTGACATCTGGTTTCACCGGGCTGCATAAATCTGAGGATGATCACGAGACCGATTCCGATGAAAATAGGGCAAGAATTCATCGAAATCCGAAACATCAATATTCACCCATTTTGGTGATCAACCTTCTCCATGTAGGCTAATGCCCTCTCATCTACATCATTTTGAAACTCAAGACAAGGCATCCATGGTGAACATTGTGATGTAGATTAGTTATTTCGGGCGGTTATTTAAGGTCGCGAGGCGGGGGTTGCAGTCTGGGAGGAGGGGTTAAAAGGGAAGTCCGCGCAAGGGATGACCGGTGTGATCATTCCAGCACTAATGCACCGGATCCTATCAAAACTCCGAAGTTAAACGTTCTTGGGCGAGAGAAGTACTAAGATGGGTGACCTCTTGGGAAATCTTCGTGTTGCACCCCTAAATTTTTGCTATTTTCGATATTCTCGAGACATTTAGTTTTGCCGGGCTGCATAACTCCGAGATTGATCGTGAGACCGATTTCGATGAAAATAGGGCAAGAATTCACTGAAATCCGAAACATCAAAATTCACCTGTTTTGGTGATCAACCTTCTCCATGTAGGCTAATGCCCTCTCATCTACATCTCTTTGAAACTCAAGACAACGCATCCATGGTGAATATTTTGATGTAGATTAGTTATTTCAGGCATTTATTTTGGGTCGCGAGGCGGGGATTGCGGGCTGGGAGGAAGGGTTAAAAGGGAAGTCCGCGCAGAGGATAACAGGTGTGATCATACCAGCTCTAACGCGTGGGATCCCATCAGAACTCCGAAGTTTAACGTGCTTGGGCGAGAGTAGTAATAAGATGGGATACCTCTAGGGAAGTCCTCGTGTTGCACCCCTAAATTTTTCCTATTTTCGATGTTTGCTCGACATCCGGTTTTGCCGGGCTGCATAACTCCGAGCATGATCATGAGACCGATTCCGATGAGAATAGGGTAAGAATACATCGAAATTCAAAACTCCAAAATTCACCCATTTTGGTGATCAACCTTCTCCATGTAGGCTAATGCCCTATCATCTACATCATTTTGAAACTTAAGAAAAGGCATCCATGGTGAACATTTTGATGTAGATTAGTTATTTCGGGCGGTTATTTAGGGTCGCGAGGCGGGGGTTGCGGGCTGGGAGGAAGGGTTAAAAGGGAAGTCCGCGCAGAGGGTGACTTGTGCGATCATACCAGCTCTAATGCACCGGATCTCATCAGAACTCTGAAGTTAAACGTGCTTGGGCGAGAATAGTTCTAGGATGGGTGACCTCTTGGGAAATCTTCATGTTGCTCCCCTAAATTTTTCCTATTTTTGATATTCTCGCGACATCCGGTTTTGCCGGCAACATAACTCCGAGCATGATCACGAGACCGATTCCTATGAAAATAGGGCAAGAATTCATCGAAATCCGAAACATCAAATTTCACCTGTTTTGGTGATCAACCTTCTCCGTGTAGGCTAATGCCCTCTCATCTACATCATTTCGGAACTCAAGACAAGGCATCCATGGTGAACATTTTGTTGTAGATTAGTTATTTTAGGCACTTATTTAAGGTCGCGAGGTGGGGGATGAAGGTTGCGAACATACCAGCACTAATGCACCGGATCCCATCAGAACTTCGAAGTTAAACGTTCTTGGGTGAGAGTAGTTTTAAGATGGGTGACCTCTTGGGAAATCTACGTGTTACACCCCTAACTTTTTGCTATTTTTTATATTCTCGCGACATCCAGTTTTACCGGGCTGCATAACTCAGAGCATGATCATGAGACCAATTCCGATGAAAATAGTGCAAGAATTCATCGAAATCCGAAAAATCAAAATTCACCCATTTTAGTGATCAAACTTCTCCATTTAGGCTAATGCCCTCTCATCTACATCATTTTGAAACTCAAGACAAGGCATCCATGGTAAACATTTTGATGTAGATTAGTTATTTCGGGCGGTTCTTTAAGGTCGCGAGGCGAAGGTTGCGGTCAAGGAGGAGGGGTTAAAAGGGAAGTCCGCGCATGGGATGACGGGTGCAATCATACAAGCGCTAATGCGTCGGATCCCATCAGAACTTTGAAGTTAAACGTGCTTGGGCGAAAGTAGTACTAAGATGGGTGACCTCTTGGGATGTTCTCGTGTTGCACCCCTAAATTTTTCCTATTTTTGATATTTGGGCGACATCCGGTTTTGCCGGGCTGCATAACTTCGAGCATGATCACGAGACTGATTTCGATGAAAATAGGGCAAGAATACAGCGAAATTCGAAATATCAAAATTCACCCGTTTTGGTGATCAACCTTCTCCATGTGGGCTAATGCCTTCTCATCTACACTATTTTGAAACTCAAGACAAGGCATCCACCGTGAATATTTTGATGTAGATTAGTTATATCGGGCGTTATTTAGGGTCGCAAGGCGGGTGTAGCGGGATGGGAGGAAGGGTTAAAAGGGATGCCCACGCAAAGGATGACGGGTGTGATCATACCAGCACTAATGCACCGGACCTTAACCGAACTTCGAAGTTAAATGCGCTTGGGCGAGAGTAGTACTAAGATGGGTGACCTCTTGGGAAGTCCTCGTGTTGCACCCCTAGATTTTTCCTATTTTTGATATTCGTGCGATATCCGATTTTTTGGGCTGCATAACTCCGAGTATGATCACGAGACCGATTCCTTTGAAAATGAGGCAATAATTTACCGAAATCCAAAACTTCAAAATTCACCCATTTTCGTGATCAACCTTCTCCGTTTAGACTAATGCCCTCTCATCTACATCATTTTGAACTCAAAACAAGGCATCCATGGTGTACATTTTGTTGAAGATTAGTTATTTCGGGCGGTTATTTAGGGTCGCGAGGCAGGGGTTGCGGGTTGGGAGGAAGGGTTAAAAGGGAAGTCTGTGCAGAGGATGACGGGTGTGACCATACAGGAACTAATGCACCGGATCCCATCAGAACTCCGATGTTAAACGAGCTTGGGAGAGGGTAGTACTAAGATGGGTAACCTCTTGGGAAGTCCTCGTGTTGCACCCCTAAATTTTTCCTATTTTCGATATTCGCGCGACATCCGGTTTTCCCGTGCTGCATAACTCCGAGCATAATCACGTGACCGATTCCGATGACAATATGGCAAGAATTCACAGAAATCCAAAACTCCAAAATTCACCCGTTTTGGAGATCAACCTTCTCCATGTAGGCTAATGCCCTCTCATCCACATCACTTTGAAACTCAATACAAGGCATCCATGGTGAACATTTTGATGTTGATTAGTTATTTCGGGCAGTTATTTTGGGTCGCGAGGCAGGGGTTACGGGCTGGGAGGAAGGGTTAAAAGGGAAGTCCGTGCAAAGGGTGACGGGTGCGATCACACCAGCACTAATGCACCGGATCCCATCAGAACTCTGAAGTTAAACGTGGTTGGGTGAGAGTTGTGCTAAGATGGGTGACCTATTGGGAAGTCCTCGTGTTGCACCCCTAGCTTTTACCTATTTTCGATATTTTGGGGACAACTAGTTTTTCCGGGTAGCATAACTCGGAGCATGATCACGAGACCGATTCCGATGAAAATATGGCTAGAATTCACCGAAATCCAAATCTTCAAAATTCACCCGTTTTGGTGATCAACCTTCTCCAAGTAGGCTAATGCCCTCTCATCTACATCATTTTGAAATTCAAGACAAGGCTTCTATGGTGAACATTTTAAAAGGGAGGTTGGTTATTTATGGTGAACATTCAAGACCGTTTAGTTATTTTGGGTGGTTATTTAGGGTCGAACGGCGGGGGTTGCGGGCTGGTAGGAAGGGTTAAAAGGGAAGTTCGCGCAGAGGAAGATGGGTGCGATCATACCAGCACTAATGCATTGGATCCCAGCAGAACACCCAAGTTAAACATGCTTGGGAGAGAGTAGTGCTCAGATGGGTGACCTATTGGGAAGTCTTCGTGTTTATCCCCTAAATTCTTCCTATTTTGGATATTCGTGCGACATCCGGTTTTACCGGTCTGCCTAACTCAGAGCATGATCACGAGACAGATTCCGATGAAAATAGGTCAAAAATTCACCGAAATCCAAAACTTCAAAATTCACCCGTTTTGGTGATCAACCTTCTCTATGTAGGCTAATGCCCTCTCATCTACATCATTTTTCCTATTTTCGATATTCACGCGACATCCGGTTTTGCCTAGCTGCATAACTCTGAGTATAATCACGAGACCGATTTCGATTAAAATAGGCCATGAATTCACCGAAATCCAAAACTTTAAAATTCACCCGTTTTGGTGATCAACGTTCTCCACGTAGGCTAATGCCCTATCATCGACATCATTTTGAAACTCAAGACAGGGCTCCTATGGTGAACATTTTGATGTAGATTAGTTATTTCGGGTGGTTATTTAGGGTCGCGCGGTGGGGGTTGCGGGCTGGGAGGAAGGGTTGAAAGGGAAGTCTGCGCAGAGGATGACGGGTGTGACCATACAGGAAATAATGCACCGGATCCCATCAGAACTCCGATGTTAAACGATCTTGGGCGAGGGTAGTACTAAGATGGGTAATCTCTTGGGAAATCCTCGTGTTGCACCTCTAAATTTTTCCTATTTTCGATATTCACGCGACATCCGGTTTTGCCGTGCTACATAACTCCGAGCATAATCACGTGACCGATTCCGATGACAATATGGCAAGAATTCACCGAAATCCAAAACTCCAAAATTCACCCATTTTGGTGATCAACGTTCTCCACGTAGGCTAATGCCCTCTCATCGAAATCATTTTGAAACTCAAGACAAGGCTCCTATGGTGAACATTTTGATGTAGATTAGTTATTTCAGGTGGTTATTTAGGGTCGCGCAGTGGGGGTTGCGGGCTGGGAGGAAGGGTTGAAAGGGATGTCTGCACAAAGGATGACGGGTGAGATTATACCAGCACTAATGCACCTGATCCCATCAAACTCCAAAGTTAATCGTGCTTGGGCAGGAGTAGTACTAAGATGGGTGACCTCTTCAGAAGTCCTCGTGTTGCACCCTTAAATTTTTCCTATTTTCGATATTCGTGCGACATCCGATTATACCGGGCTGCATAACTCGGAGCATGATCACGTGATCGATTCCGATGAAAATAGGGCAAGAATTCACCGAAATCAAAAACTTCAAAATTGAACCATTTTAGTGATGAACCTTCTACATGTAGGCTAATGCCCTCTCATCTACATCATTTTGAAACTCCATACAAGGCTTCTACGGTAAATATTTTAATGTAGATAAGTTCTTTTTGGTGGTTATTTAGGGTCGCGCGTCGAGAGTTGCATGCTGGGTGGAATGGTTAAAAGGGAAGTCTGCACAAAGGATTACGGGTGTGATCATACCAGCACTAATGCACTGGATCCCGTCAAAACTCCGAAGTTTAATGTGCTTGGGTGAGAGAAGCACTAAGACCGGTGACCTCTTGGGAAGTCCTGGTGTTGCACCTCTATTTTGGATATTCGCGCGAATTTCGGTTTTGCTAGGCTGCATAACTCCGAGCATGATGACGAGGTCGATTTCGATGAAAATAAGGTAAGAATTCACCGAAATCCAAAACTTCAAAATTCACCCGTTTTGGTGATCAACCTTCTCCATGTAGGCTAATGCCCTCTCATCTACATCATTTTGAAACTCAAGACAAGGTTTCTATAGTGAACATTTTGATGCAGGTTAGTTATTTAAGGTCGCGCGGCGGGGGTTGCGGTCTGGGAGGAAGGGTTCAAAGAGAAGTCCGTGTAGTGGATGGTGGGTGCGATCATACAAGCACTAATGCACCGGATCTAATCAGAACTCCGAAGTTAAACATGCCTGGGCAAGAGTAGTACTAAGATGGGTGCCCTCTTGGGAAGTCCTCGTTTTGCACTCCTATTTTCGATATTCACCCGACATCTTATTTTTCCTAGCTGCATAACTCCATGCATGATCACGGGACCGATTTCGATGAAAGGAGGGCAAGAATTCACCAAAATAAAAAACTTCAAAATTCACCCATTTTGGTGATCAACCTTCTCCATGTAGGCTAATGCCGTCTCATCTACATCATTTTGAAACTAAAGACAAGGCTTCTTTGGTGAATATTTTAATGTAGATTAGTTATTTCGGGTGGTTATTTAAGGTCGCATGGTGGGAGTTGCCGGTTGGGAGGAAGGGTTAAAAGGGAAGTCTGCGCAAAGGATTTCGGTTGCGATCATATCAGCACTAATGCACTGGATCCTGTCAGATCGCTGAAGTTAAAAGTGCTTGGGCGAGAGAAGTACTAAGATGGGTAACCTCTTGAGAAGTCGTCGTGTTGCACCCATATTTTCGATATTCGCGCGACATCCAGTTTTGCCGGGCTGCACAACCCCGAGCATGATCACGAGATCGATTCCGATGAAAATAGGGCAAGAATTCACCGAAATCCAAAACTTCAAAATTCACCCGTTTTGGTGATCAACCTTCTCCATGCAAGCTAATGCCCTCTCATCTACATCATTTTGAAACTCAAGACAAGGCATCCATGGTGAAAATTTTGATGTAGATTAGTTATTTCGGGCGGTTATTTAGGGTCACGAGGCGGGGGTTGGGAGGAAGGGTTAAAAGGGAAGTCCGCGCAAAGGATGACGGGTGCGATCATACCAGCACTAATGCATCGGATCCCATCAGAACTTCGAAGTTAAACGTGCTTA
>CATIWQ010043002.1:0-10160 GCA_949673415.1 Euphorbia schlechtendalii
TGTGTGTGTGTGTGTGTGTGTGTGTGTGTGTGTGTGTGTGTGTGTGTATGTGTGTGTGTGTATATATATATATTAAAAAAAGATTTAATCAAATTATTCCGAACTCTTAAATATTTATCTTGGTCCTTAAAAATATTTTAAGCCTTTGAATTTTCATTTTGATGTTTTTAAATATTTTTTTACTTTCCTAAATATTTATTTAAGGCCCAAAACATTTATTTTTTTACGAGGAGAGCTCCTATTTGAAGATCATCGGACAGTAAAAAATTGTGTGATTGAAAGATTAAATCCCAAACAGCCATCATCATCGAACACACAAGCTGGTACAAAATCTCATGCTCACATCTGCCCCTCGTGTGATCATTGCTGGTTATGGCTGGAATGATCACATGAAATGGAGCGGAGGGATCTAGAAAATTTTGACTGGTGCGGTTGGTGACTTCTTTATCCTCGATCGGTGATGACATGGGCCTTCCTTTCTAACGTCATGCCCTACATGGGATTGTCCATTTCTTTCTTCAGAATCCCTTGGTATTTGATGCCCCTTACGGACAGGTAAACCGTTTCTTTCTACGACATCCCTTTAGTAGTCGGCAACCGTTTCTTTCTTCGATTGCGATCATTGTGTACCCCTTATGAGTTTACCTTCGGTTGGTTTTAACCATTGGAAATGCCGGAGCTAGGTGCCTGAATCCATTTAAATGGTGACCCCATTAAGATAACTATTTAGTTCTTCGGTTATGTTTTGAATTTCCCAGGTAGGATGCTGACTTGCATCCTGTGACAAATCAAAGAAAAGTATAATTTTAATACATTTTATGACGCATGTTTTAATTATTTGATTGAGTTTATGTGAAGTAAAAATTTTTTCCCCTTCAATCAAAAATTAAAACATGTTGAAGAAATGAGTTTGTTGAAAATTCAGGGATGTCCCGAAGACCGCTCTGCTATTTTAGGAGGTTTTTTGCAATGCTGCTTGAACGGGGCCTGAGTAGGCTCGAATTGACTTTAGACTAGAGTGGACCATCATCCTTCTTGTTGTTTGCAGGTTCTTGAAGTGGAGGCGGAGTTTCTTATTTACCAAGATAGTGTTGCCCTGGTTTTGCATCATCTCTTCCTATAAATGACGTTATGTGTATGTAATGTATGCATGATTTTATGCATGGATAATATTTATCACATGATGTATGTTCATCTATTTGCAGGTGTTGTGGGCTTCACTCATTGAAGAGCTTTTTCTTATGCTGGTGCATGGGTGCTCTTAGGATTTGTCTCATTGGGGATTCCAAGGAAGACTCTTTTAGAGTGATGACCATGGGTTTAATGAATCAGACTCGAGTTCAAAGCTTGGATCTGGTTTGAGGAGGATCTGGATGAGTCATTGATCCCGAACTGTGTTGGCGATGCTCATTTTGATATTTTGGAAGCCTTTTGCCTGAAGTGTTGCGAGGGAAACTAGAAGATATTTGTCCAAAGTTCTGGAGGGGATAAATGATGTCCTGTTCCATTCTAAGGACGAGATCATGAATTTGGCATTTCTTTGGTTCTAATTTTTGCATAGACTGCCCTTACGGGTTTTTAATCTATCAAACATTGTCTTAATTTTTGCCTGGATCGCCCTTTCAGGTTTTCAATCAAGCATATTCATCTTTTCTTTTCTTTTTCTTTTATTATTTTTATTATTTTTTATTGAATCATGATGTGATGGGATGTTCAATTGCGATATTCTACCATTGGCATGCAAGCAATCTAAATAAGCCTATGTATAAAGATTCGGTCATAACAAACTCAACGGGGGTATAAATATTTCAAATGATTTGACTCCTGCCATCGATAAGCCCTTTCAAGTTTTTTAACCAATGTGTTTGCTTTTCTCTCGATGTTCTAAGTTTTTCTTGAGCCTCCCTTTTCGGGTTTTCAACTAAACAGACTATTCTTTTTCAGTTTTGAAAAGAGGCCCTAATTTTTACTCAACTAACAGAGTGCTTATTGACAGGCTAACTACAAATTTATTTTTTATTGGTACTACTTTTTACCCAATTTATTTATTTCACCCATGCGTGATAGCGATTGTGCCAATCTTGATTGATTTGACTGATATAGTCCATGTCCACGACTTCAATTATATCTCGTTCAACGTTTCTGATCAATTGGTTGGTGCTCATGTTGCTTTGTTAGCTTGAGGTGTATTTGATGATGGTGCTTGATCATCGACGTTTTCTTATGAATTCAATTATTTCTCCTTACTAACAATTCCTCAAAAGTGGGTGATATGTTGGAGATCAGAGGCTTCTGATATGGTAGCTTGATTCCATCAAGGGTGAACAATTTATGTTCAACTGTTTAATGATTGGCCCACAAGCGTTGGTGAGCCATCTGATGGAGTTTTTTATTCATCTCTTTCTTTGTGTCTATGGCACTAGCACTATTTAAGCCATTGCACAGGTTGTTTGACCATTTTGGGGGGAATTTAACTTCAGTTTACTCTATTGACTTTTTAACTCATTTATTGTTTCGATCATTTTGACCTTTTACTTAATAGTTAGTGGAGTTTCTACGTTTGGCAATCTTTCTATGATCTCATGTCTTTATAGGATCTGGCAAATGCTATCACGCGTTGTCTAAGTACCTGCGTTTGTCCCTCACTTTCCCTCAAGAGTTAAATCATTTGAACTTATTACAATTGTAGGAGATCTATTTATACCCAAATTAATTTCATTACATGATGTGTCATACATCCTAAAAACATTAAGCATGTGTTTATGAGAATGGGTGATGTCAATCAACAGGATATCAAGCGAGTAAACAAAGTTCAATTTATTCAAAAATTTCAAAAGCCTCATGGGAAAAGTTACTAATTTATTACATCATTGATGTTATCATCTTAAGGTCATCTTCCCGTATTAGTGTCCTTTGGCAGGTTTCCCCACAAGCTTGTCCATGGATTCAAAATGCTCCATCCTCTTTGCCTTGTCTAACACTTCTTGATAGCTAGAAATGATATCAGACTCGAACTTGCTTCTGTAAGATGGTAGTGCACCATCGAGAAGTTAGGTTATCATCTCTGGTAGGGTTAAACGAGCCTGAAGCTTAACCTATGTGGCCATCCAATAGTAAGATTTGAAGCTCTCACCCTACTTCTACCTTATAGCCTCCAAAGCATTATGGTTACCATCTGAGTGTTGAAACCATAATGCCCCATCATAGCCTGAGAAAGACTGTTCCAATCATAAGCTAAGCTCAGCAGAAGGTGATTGTACCATTCGTTGACCGAGTGGCCCAAAGTGACAATGAAGAGCTTAGCCATCATTCTCTTGCTTACCCTCAATTCCCTCATCACTATCTAGTAATGTGTTAAATGAGCATGCGAGTCTCCAAATTCCACATACTTCTCAAACTACGGCATCACAAAGTTTGGTGGCAGGCTGTCTTCATCCCGAAATGTTGTCTATGCAGGGTATGTATTCACATACTATTACCATAATTCTGCCATTCTTGGTTGCTAGAGAACAACATTCCCAATACCTGGGTAGAAACCATACCGCCCCTAGGGAAAGGTAGTTCTTTTGTGAGTTACCTCAAAATTGGGCAACTGAGGGATAGCTTGGAGCTATGAGGAAAATGGTGCATTCTAATTAGGATTAGATTGTTGGGCCACTCCTTGATAAAATATAGGTCAAAATTGATTCTCAGATTGCAACTGGAAAGGATATGCAAAGTTATGTCCTATCTAACCAATCTAAGTTTGATTCTGACTCAGCTGACCTTGTCCTGCTTTGAACTGGTAAAAGGTAGTAGGAGCTGGGTGTGTTATATAAGAAGGAGGAGTTCCACCTGCTCTAGGTTGACTATTTGGATCTTTGATATTAAGGGTGACGTCCGGGTTGGACACCACATCATGAGCCCTTTCTTCAGGTTGACCTACCCTCACATGTTGATAAATAATTGATGCTAGTTGCTCGCTATTTGCAAGGGAATTTAGAGCAGTTGCAATTCCGGAGCTCACCAACGATTAATGTGTTTGTTGAGAGTTTTGTCCCGTAATGAAGGGTTGATCCTCCCTTGCAACTTCCTTTTGTGGATTGGCCATGCTATCAAAATTTGAAGTTGCACGCTAAACTAAATGTGAATCTGAACCCGATTCTTCACTTGAGTCAGTGAATGAAATCCCCTCCAGATCGACCACGATTGGAAAAATGTGGACCAAGTGGTGAGTAAGCCTTTTTTAAGCTTTTTGGTGAATAGGCCTTTTCCTAGCTGAGGTACATAGAAAGATCAGACCATGCATGTAAGATTCATTATGAGATTCATGATGTGTAAAAATGCGTGAGATGTTAATGTTATAGCTGCATACACAAGGGGTTAATGTGATATGATGAGAAATAAATAATGTGTTTATCAATCCATTTGAAATAATCGGGTTAGTTGTTAGATAAAATGGGAAAGTGAAAACCTAGCTCATTTGGGAGTGGATTCGAGATTTGTACACTATCAGTGTGACAACGTAACATAAATAATGTATTGTAGATGAAGTGAGGTGACCAAGTTACCCGTGTGGTAATAGGTCAATAGCTTGAGATTTCATACTATGACTAGATCTCATGGAATGAGGAGGTCGAATTTGATTTCGGGTAAGCAATGTGACACACCCTAATGAAATCGGATAAAATTAAAATAAAATGAAAATAACTACTGTATGTAGCTATTAAATGAATGGTTTGGTTATTTTTCCCAATTAGGGCTGAGTTTCGGATTCTAGTGTGGTAATCACTTTTTGAGGGTATGCAGTGATGCATGACTAATTTCCCCAAGTGGGTGAATGGTTTGGGAATTAAGAGTATACCCTTGAAGATTGGTAAGGTAAGACTAGTGAAATAAGTTTTCCCCATGGTGGCTTAGGTTCGGATGTTAATGTGAAAATCACACTATGTGGGAAAAAATGGTTTAGGTAAGTATTTGCCCTGTTCAGGCTATGTGGTATGTGTGACTACCCCATGCGGGTTATAAGTTGGATGTCGACTTGACATCTCTTAGGTAATGTGTGGGATATGTTATCGCCCCTTGTGGGCTGAGTGTCAGATGTCGAGTGGACATCATGTAATAAATTGGGTATAAATGTATGTTCGCCCAGTAAGGGCTAAGGGTTGGACGTCGAGTGGACATCCTGCAAAAATGAGGGTATGTTCATCCCGTGCGGGCTAAGAGTCAGATGTCAAGTGGACATCTCACTGAAAAGTGGTAAATGATGCTTTATAATTCTAATTAGTTTGTGTTGTCCTAGGGTGACACGATCTAGAGTGTTAACTAATCCTAAGTATGATGATGAGAACATGCTATATTACATAATTTTACATTGTTTTAATATCATGAGTGTTATATTACATCATTTTACATTATTTTAATATCATGAGTGTGTGCGTTCAAGTGTCTGCACTAAGATTCGTGGTTAGCATGGCACATTTGTATAATGCATGATGAATCGAATTTAGTAAACATGTAGTACATAGAATGCAACATCCAACTTCCAACCATACAACTCCTGGACGTAGCGTTTTTGGCTACTCTATACTAAGTTTGGTTCATCTTAGTACCAGGGGGATACTAAGGAGCGCACTTGTAGGAAAAATATAATGCATACTATGGCTTATCTACATGAGGTTTGCTTTTGGGTTGCTGATGTAGATGGTTCTTTTTACACTAAAATACACTCCAAACCTCTCCCCAAACATGTTTTAATGAGGGAGGTACATGCATTATGGCAACAAGTGCTCCACTTGCTCAAGTACTATCTTTTCTTAGGGAGGAAGGTGAGTACAAGAGAAAGCTTCACGGTAATAGGGTACCTTAGACTTACAGACTAATCCTCTCGATTGCATTGTGAAATTATGAATATGTCATAATTAAGAAAATATGAAATAAAGTGATCAACAATTTGAGGCATTTATCCAAGATCTAAAACCTTTAAAAAAAATTTTAAGAAAATACCCCTAGTGAAGTCGCAACTGTGAGCGGATGACATGGAAGCGATGGGCCGAGAGCGTGCTAAAATGAGAGGCGTGGTCTACGAGGTGTTTTTGTGAAAACAAAATATCAAGTCAGGGACTCGAAAAGTTTGAAAGAGAAAGCAAAAACGATTTAGATAATCAAAACTTGAATCCACTGTCTCATAGTGTAGAGTCGCCACCTAGATTATTTCTTCCAGGAATTAAAGTCCTGTGAGGCTTAACGTCCGGGGGATGACCCACTAAGACACATAGTTTCGGGTTCGGTATAAGTTGCTTACTTCTTGTTGGATCACATTAAATTACATCTACAGAAAACCCTTATTTCTTAATTATGCATATTCAAACTTATATCATTTTCATGTTTATGGTATGATTTGTTGCGCATGCAGAAAACAATAAATACATACATAGTGCAGTCAATAAATGCCGAAAAAAGTAAAGATTACAAATCAGAAAACCTCGGGGACTACAACCGCCTGCCTAATCTATTAATTAAATTTCCTTTAAAAATAATAATTGCAACACCTGAAGGAAAATAAAATCCTAAGCATACATCTAACCTAATCTACCTACAAAGGCTAGCACAGGTATAACACAACATGAATATTTACACATATGTTTGATTTAATTTTGGCAAGGCCTGTGTGGCCTAAATAAAATATCGAAGATTGAAACTCTTGTTTTAGAAGAAAAATGATTCATTTTATTTACAAATATGTTACTCATTTTTATTTAATTAAATTATTCTGAACTCTTAAATAGTTATTTAGATCCTTAAAAATATTTTAAGTCTTTGAATTTTCACTTTGAGGCTTTTAAATAATTTTTACGATCATAAATATTTATTTAGGGCCCAAAAACATTTATTTTTTTACGAGGAGAGCTCCCATATGAAGATCATCAGATAGTAAAAAATTGTGTGATTCAAGGATTAAATCCAGAAAAGCCATCATCATCGAACGCGTGAGTTAGTACAAAATACCGGTTCAAACCCTTTTCGTGAACTCACACTTACTAACCTGAAACTTTAAGTAATTATGTGCTTAAAGTCTCAACTTATATTCAAACACTCAAGAACACTCAACCTATGAACTTTTGTTTGAACTCAAAGTATGCGGGAAAAGATTGCCTTTTTGGCTGAAAATTATTGAAAGTGCAATTTTGTTCTGCTACAAAGTTGATGTCGTTAACGACATCACCAATGTCGTTAACGATATCATCCATGTTGTTAACGATATAGCCATGTTGTTACTGACATGACTTCTTTGCCTTGGGCTTTTTGTGCTGAAATTTTTAAGGAGGGTTAAGGCCCAAAGAAATAAAGCAAGCTTCCTCCAAATGAATTTAGGAGCTTGTAAAAAGTGAAAAACTAGCAAGGGAAAATAAGTTACAATTTCATCATCGAACTTGCGAGTGGGGAGTGAAATCTCATGCTCATAGGCTGCCCCTCGTGAGACTAATACTAATATGAGATCAGTATGGTCCCACATTTTGGAAGAGCGACAATACCTCAATGGTCGTTATTGGCACTACTTAGGATGAACTTCGTGATGATGGGAAACCTTCATCGATATGCCGCATTATTTGGAGATCAGGAACTGATTTCTCCGTACCCCTTGTAAATTATCCTTTTGGTAGGTTGTGGACATTCTGAAATGGGTGCCACTTTTGGGTTGATCTCTTGCTTATTGCTACCATTGGAATTGCTGGGGAAAGAATGTTAGCCGTGTGCTCCCATGCCTTTGGCTAAAAAGAAAAAAGAGCAGATTGTAGAAAGTCCGCTAATCTTAATAAGTCAGGAAAGAAATGCGGATTGTATGAAGTCCGTTAACTGTAGAAAGCCTGCAAAGAAATGTGGATTGTATAACGTCTGTCGACTGTAGAAATTTTAAGGACCATAGAAAGTCTATTGACTGTAAAAAGTTCGAAAAGAAATGTAGACTATAGAAAATCCATTAACTGTAAAAAGTTTGGAAATAAATAAGGACTACATAAAGTTCGTTGACTGTAAAAAGTCTGAAAAGAAATGTAGACTGTAGAAAGTTTGATGACTGTAAAAAGTTTGAAAACAAATGCAGACTGTAGAAAGTTCGCTAACTGTAAAAGTTTAGAAAGAAATGCAGACTGCGGAAAGTCCGTTGACTGTAAGAAGTTTGCAAAGACATGCGGACTGTAGAAAGTTCGTTGATTCTAAAAAGTTTGAAAAGAAATGCGGACCGCAAAAAGTCCGTTGCCTGTAAAAAGTTTGAAAATGGATGCAAACATTAGAAAGTTCGTTAACTGTAAAAAGTTTGAAAATGTCAATTTAGCGATCTTGTTCAGTAATAAGACTAGTGAGCATAATTCTATAATGCATGTTTTAATTCCTTTACTGAGATTGCTGTTTGATAAATGTATAATTACACTTATTATCACATTAATTTTATAAAATAAACACTTTAGTTTTAGTCATTTTTATACTTTATAGAAAAGATTTCACGTGTATGTAGTTGTTTTTGATGCAAATGCAGATACTAGGTAAATCTTGGGAGTAAAATGAGCTAAAGTGGAATTCTATGAAAAAAGAGTGAAAAATGTGCAAAAAGATGCGTGGAACTTAAAGATTTGGCTTAGGATCGAAGTTGTCGAAGATCGGTGAAGTTACAAGAAGAATTCTGAGTAAAACTTAATTCACGATCGCGACAATCATTCGTGGTCACCACTTGTTTAATTCAGAAACAAAAGATTACCAATCAAAGATTCATGGTCACGACATAAATATCGTGGTCATGACATGGACGGTTTTCTGGTATTATCTTTTTAACTAACAACCGCTAGATAAGCATGATCAATCACCATCAACTACCAATGAACAGACGCCTATTAGAAGTCCACCAATCATGAAAAGGTGTTTATCCTTTGTAGATTATATCAAAGCTTCTCAACCAATCACAATGGAGAGATGCAATCTTTCACCAATGGACACAACCCTTCATTTGGATAGACGCAACCCTTCGAACTCTATAAATAGGGCTCCAAACCTCTTCAATTTCGTGCATTCAAGAAGTGCAGTGAGACAAAGGGAAAATATTAGAGTGCATGAGAGAGATATAGTGTGTGTTTAGATAGAGTCGGTACGTTCTTAAGTGTTAGTGAGAAAATGTTTAAGTGATTCGAATCCTTGTTTCGATCACTAGATTTCTCTATATTCTCGAGCGATTGTTGTATAAGTGCACTTGAAAATCACTTGTCAATAAAAGTTTTCATTCCTCAATATTCGTTTGTTCGATATTCGCAAAGAATAGCATCCTAGTAGAGGTTCTGTACAGGCCGAGATCGAATTCAAAGCAGACGCAGGAATTGCGGGAATTGATGACTCCCATTAAAGAGTGGATAAGGTTTGATCAACTTTAGCTTCAACTTGCATACCTTACAACTTTGCTTTGCTTTCTACTTATACTTTCTATTCGAAGTTTATGATATGTCTATGTGTCATAATGCGTATTTCATGCTAAGTCTTTTATGTTAATGAAGTTATATGCGTTGGCGTTAATTTTAAGAGTAATTTCGGGGTTAACAATATTGTGTATAATCACTGGATCTGTGATATAACACTGTTTAGTGAGCTAACACTTTTGGAATGGTAACTTGCTAAATATTGCTATGTGAGAGCGACTTGTACTAAGCATAGTATTGACGTTGTCCAGGTTTATATAATAGTCTTATCTCGTTTGAGCTAGGATTAGAAAAGTTATTTCATGTGTTGCTTTGCGGCGAATCATTGAATATCTGAGTGTGTTGAACCGGGTTTGTTAGATTAGTCTAGTGCATCGTAACATCTTTGTTGAACTTGCATGTTTTCTCTACTATACTTGTTAGTAGTGAAAATCTATGAATTTAGAGTCTCTCATCTATTACATCTATATTTACTCAACTTTTCATCTAATCTTCCCTTTCCAAAAATCTCAAAACTATTTCTATTTTCTTTTATTTTGTCTTTCCTTATTGATCTTCAGAGCTAGTCCTTCCCTATGGGATCGATATCTTTTAAAACTACATCGCAACTGTATACTTGCAGTTATCATCATTTTTCTATGTGATAAGGGGTATTGACAACACCTACATTTTTCGTGAACAAGTTTTTGGCATTATTATTGAGGATAAGTCTTACTAAAC
>CATIWQ010043004.1:0-11001 GCA_949673415.1 Euphorbia schlechtendalii
AGATAGCTACAATCAGATTTATTCATCAACGCATTTGAAATTGGATCCAAGAATGTCAATCAAACTTCTTACATTGTGTATTTGGCCGGAAAAGCTTTTAATACATTGGATTAAAATTTCCTGACATGTTAATTTTTTTGGCGCCACTTCTCATAGTAATAGAGAAGTCAATGGGCTTTAGAATTCTACGGGAGACTTTATAGTACAATAACTTTTTATTCTGCATATTAAATTCTTCATATTCTGGCTTCCATTTCAATTTAAAAAATCTTATAGGTAGCTAAGCATCGTAACAACATGTTAAGTAATTGGCAAAAATCGGGGTTCTTCTTACAACTCTTGAATATGCATGAAAAGAATGAGACTTTTAATTAAGAGTTCAGAGTAAATTGTTTTCTTAGATAGTAAAATTATTTCTAGTTGAATTTTAATAGCACTTATAAATTAATTTATTTTGTCAATTTTCTGTTCACTTATTTACAAGGAAAATAAACACGAAATCTCGATTAAACTCGCAATTCATCATTGTTTGTTTAACAAATTATTTATAATATTTAATTTATATGAAATTATTACAATAGAAATTCAATTTTCAATAATACAAATATATATTACGATAATTATTAGTAAAAAAACTCCAATATTCCATAGGGTAATTAGCAAACCACCTATCAATCCATCCAAATTCTTGAGCTACCAGAACAGGGGAACAAATCATGATGGGAAGATTCACTTTCTACACAAAAAGGGCAAGTGGAATCAATTAGGCATCCACGGAGAGCAAGAAAAGCATTTATCAGAAGCCTATTGTAGAAAAAAGCCATCCAAAAAATTGCACTTTCGGCAAGAGACAAGCCTCCCAAATAATCATGAAATTACAAGACGCGGATGTTAAGTTGAGGGATCGGTAAAAAAACCTGGCTGAAGCTGATGGCCGAGAATCCTTTATAATTTCTAGCCTCCCATTCGAATCGGTCTGCGCTGTCTGCAAAGGCAGGAGACAGCAGCCCATTTCCAACCGTGGCCGAGCTAGAGAACAAGCCCTGGATAGACCTGTGCAATCTAGACCATGAGCTGGCAGCACCTATTCTTACTTGAGGGATGAAGGTTGCGCTTCCAAAAAGGATGGGAATAGGCAGAAGAACTCCATAAAATGTTGCACCCCTGAAGGAACGAACAACTCTTGTGATTACAAAGAGAAAACAAGTCAGTGAACAAGATGGATAGAGGTTGATTAGAAGTCATATTATCAAACCAAAACGAGCTAACAAAACCATTACCCACGGTAGCCCTAACGTTGGAGTTAATTAAATTCCAAAGTTGAAAATCATTAACGCAACATGCTCTAATACCTCTCCACATCGGGGAAAGCGCTTTAGGATTAAATGCTTCAAAAGAATGCCAAGAAGAAAATCCATAGAGTCTACCGTCTTTTGTTTCGAATTCTCATTTTTTTTAATCATTTGAATATTTAATTCAAATCATGAGCCAAAATATCTACATAAACTATTTTGAGTTAATTTGAAATTGCGATGCAAAAAAACATATTCCATATGTGTGTATATGTGCACTTTTCTATGTCTTGAAGAAAGTTTTTTAGACTTTGAAGAATGTAAAGAAGACATTGGAAGTTGAAAAAGAAACCAATACAAAGCTCAACGGTGCTGACTTTGACAAGTTGCTGATAAATTATCTTAAATAGCAAAAAACGCTACTGATCAGTTTCTGGATTTCTTTCAGACTCAATAAAGTAATAAAACAATTGAATTTCATCTTTTTCTCCTACACCAATATACCTATAACAATTACCAAATATGCATGAACATTAACGATTATTAATGTTAGTGATTAGTAAAGTATAATTACAAAGCGTAGCTTTGAAATAACGGTAAAATTATCTCTACAATTCATCCCTTATCATACGACCCTTTCCTAAGCTTTGCGAGAGGGCGGGATGTTTTGTGCATCAGACTGCTTAACCTGTTTCAATTAGGAATGGAAGATGGGCATGAAACTCCGGAAGAGATTTGATGATGGAATGTGAAAGAAGCATATTGGGTCAAGTTTAAAATGGGAACTAAAAAGAATAATAAAATTAAAATAAATTAGTTGGCCATGGATACAAGCTAAAGTTTTATTCCTTGATGCAATCAATCAATAACTTATAAAAGTTTACTTTCAATGAATTTATTCAATTGAAAATGAGTAAATTTACACAAGAATTTTGAAGTTCATGAAAGAGTAGTGAAAAAGAGAGAGAAAATTAATCAGATTGTATTGAATTAGATGATTAATAATGGCTATGCAAAGCTGCTTATGTAGCAAAAGAAAGTAGCTTATTGATATCAAGGCCCATTAAAGGTCTTGAAACCCATTAAAAGATCCAAATAACTACATGGGTCAAACAAAGATATATCTCAGCACGAACACGCGCCGATACCCTATCGGCATAACATTGAGCCGAGGTAAAGTATTACAAATTAATGACCTTCGGCGTTATCCACCACGCTTAAGCTGAGACATCATCCCCAGAACCCACGCCGACACTGACACACTTCTTCTCCCTCCTCTGCCTCATTAAATGCATTACCGACAGGCAGAGATGAATCAGTTAATGCTCCGATGGTGGACAAGACCCCTAAGCGGCTTGCCACACATGTACCTCTTACAGATGGGTTCCACATGTCATCATTACATGCAATCCTATAAATGGCAAGATAATTTCTCACTGTGGAGGTAACTACTATTCTAAGAACACACTAAAACTACCTTTCTCAGACACCTAATTAGATCGTCGAAGGGTCTTCGCCGAAAAAACTCCCGGCAGGAGACTTATTTTGCAGGACCCGAGAACACTCAAGGACTAGAAGACCCTTCTTGAAGGACATCAAATTGGTGCGGTGAGCATGGATTGAACAACCTTAAACGATGACTACTCCCCCAAACAGACCAACAAAATCTCCCCATCTAAGAACTGCCCTCCTCTTGAACACTTCGAAACCCAGAGACAAAGCGGGAACAGCGAAAGCAATCAACAACATTCCTTTGGTGCAGACTGCAACGCCCAGCTCATCAAGACCAGGGACAAGTGGGAAAAGAAAAAGGAAGGCCGAAAAAGAAGATATGATGGTCATGCTTATCAAGCAAAATGAACAACAAAATGCAGCTATGGCCTTGATGCAGAGCATGATGAATGAGATTTTGCATTCACAGAAGGAGGAGCAAGAAGTGCTTAGAAGACTCTACCAAGACAAGCGAATAAACGAGTCAGAAACGCGGCACACGCGGTAAAGTTCTCCACTCGCGACCAGGCAGGATCGTTCACGTTACACGTACCGTCGCCCTCAATCGCAGGAGAAGGGAGGGAATTCAGAGGTGAGAGAAACGATAAAAACCAAGTCTACCAAGCCGGAGGATGAGTCGGGAGAAAGATCTCCAGATAGGTGAAAGGACCTGGCGCGCAAAGCCCGCTCTAAAGAGCCTTTGATTAGCGAGGAGAGTTCGGCGGAGTCCCGACGTACGACCCCTAAGAAGCATCTGCCCGTCCAGGAAGGTCTGGAAGCGGTTATAACCAAAAGGATAGATGAAATCCTAGCAGAAAGGGGGTATGGAGATAGGCATGCCCGACATCGCCAAAACGGAATCACCTTTCAGCGCTCATATACGCGGGAAGAAATTCTCGAAGGGGTTTAAGCAGCCGCGCCTGCCCGAATATTCCGGGATAGTGTATCCCACAGCACACATACGCTATTTTCGCCAAGTTATGGAAGCAGCTGACGCTACTGATGTCATGTTATGAAAGTTATTCCCCACCACCCTCGTGGCGCCTGCAACCCACTGGCTCGAGAGCCTAAAACCAGGATCCATAACGAACTTTGACATGATGGCTAAAAGCTTCACCATGTACTTCGTCACATCTATTCCCCCAAGCCGAATGGTCCAGGATTTGCAAATGGTACGATAAAGGACAGATGAAACCCTGGCTGAGTTCGTAGAAAGGTTCTAGAAAGTGGCCTTGGAAATCAAAGATTGCAACATAGACGTAGCCTCCGAAGCAATGGCAAGGAATTATCGGAGTGCTGACCTAGCAAAAGACATTTCCACCGAGAGACCTACCACTTTGGCCGCGCTGATGCAGAAAGCCAGGAAGTGGGTACGATGGGAAACCCATAAAAGAAACACAAAATAAATCAAAGCCGCGATAAGGGAGGAGCCCGCCAAACGGAGAGATCATGGAAGGCGAGACCCTGAACGCCGACCGGTGTATCGGTCGGAATTGGCAAGACGGGAATCGGACTCACTCCCCTTCAACGTCAGGAGGAAAGAGGTATTAATGTGGATCGAGAAAAATGGGGAGGACATCCGATACCCCCCTCGAATGAGGCATAAAGGAAAGCCGGGAACTTACTGTGAATTCCACAAGAGTGAGGGCCATGATACTGAAGAATGCAAAGAATTGGCCCGAGAGCTGAATAAGAAAGCCACGTAGGGTTGACTGAATCATTTCCTCCATCCCTCACTAAGAGAAGAACGGCGAGAGGAAGGAGGCGAATGTCATCCAGAGCGAGGCTATCAACCGCCTCGTCACAATGCTGAGAGGGGCTATCAATCACCCCGCAGAGACGAAGAACGAGGTTATCAACCACCTCTCCCAGATGAGAGACCAAGCCATCCGCCTCGCCCTGAAGTTGAAATGAGCCATCGACGGCGGCGTAACGCCGAAGATCATCCTCCTAGGGGAATAATACATGTGATATCAGGCGGGACCATCCAGAAAAAAAGGAAGAGGAACACGTTCGACTACGACAACACGAATAGGGGAAACGAGACATGCTACTCCTTCACCCAAGAAAGAAAACCCTCACCTCATAATGACGCATTGGTCATAGAAATGATGGTGGAAGGATACCAAGTGCGCCGTACACTGTAGATACCGGAAGCTCAGTCAACGTGATGACTAGGAGAGTTTATGAAGTTATGGGAGGAGATCCGAACCATCTCGCCATACATCAGGCACCACTCATCGGCCTCGGAGGGCACGCCGTCTGGGTATGTGGATTAGCGAACTTATCCATCGCCTTGAGGGATGGTAATCCCAAGTGGAAGACTCGAGCAGAATTCTTGATTGTAGACATCCCGCTGGACTACAACATAATCCTAGGACGCCACTCATTATTGGATCTAAGGGAGTCATTAACCTCAGATAACTTACGCTGCAGATACCCACGCATCAGGGAGTGACCACCGCCCGAGGAAATCAACAGGCTGCTCAGGAGACATATTTAATGTCTCTAAAAGCCGAGCCCTTGTCAGTAGATGAACCTGATCGAGATGCAGTTGCCGAGCCGGCAGATGTAATGGTGGCAGTCAAGCTGGAAGAAGGGAAGAATATCCGCATGTCTGGAGGACTGACGAATAAGACCAGGGAAGAGATCCTGACGGTATTACGTGACAAGGTCCAGGCTTTTGCATGGACTCTGACGGATCTAAAAGGCTTCAGCCCGGAAGTCGCCGAACACAGATTAAATGTCCTTCCTCAGGCAAGGCCGGTGAAACAAAAGCGGAGAAACCATGCTCCGGAAAGACAAAGGGCCATTGAAGAGGAGATTTCTCGTTTATTGGAGGCCGGACATATCAAGGCAGTTCGTTACCCGGATTGGATCGCTAATGTGGTGTTAGTTAAGAAGCCGAATAGTAAGTTCCGTATGTGCGTGGATTTCACAGACCTAAACAAAGCGTTCCCGAAAGATAGCTACCCTCTTCCAAGCATAGACATGTTGGTAGATGCCACGGCAGGCTATGCCATTTACTCTATGCTGGACGTCGCCTCGGGGTGTAACCAAATACCAATGGTTGAAGAGGACAAGGAAAAGACCTCGTTTATTACCCACGAATGGATATACTATTACAACATCATGCCCTTCGACCTCAAGAATGCAGGAGCCACGTACCAAAGAATGGTTAATGAAATATTTGGGGACATGATAGGAAAGGAGGTGGAGTTATATGTCGACGACATGATTATCAAGAGTAAAGCCGTAGAGGACCATGCAATCGATATAGCTAAAATACTGACTCTACTGGAGAAATACGATTTGAAGCTGAACCTAGAAAAGTGTGCCTTCGGCATTACGGGAGGAAATTTTTTAGGTTACTTGGTCTCGCAGAGGGGAATAGAGGCCAACCTTGATAAAATAAAAGCAGTACTCCAGCTACAAGAACCCCGAAACGTCAAAGATGTCCAAAGCCTCAATGGCAAACTTAATGCTTTAGGCCGCTTCATTTCTTGTGCGGCACACCGATGCATCCCATTCTACAGAGCTTTAAAAGCGAAGAAGTTCATTTGGGGAGAGGACTGCGCCACAGCCTTGGCTGAGATCAAATCCTTCTTAGTATCCCTACCGTTGCTGAGTCACCCTGTAGCTGGCGTACCGTTGTACTTATACCTCAGTACTTCGAAGGAAGCACTAGGAATGGTGCTCGTCAGAGAAGTGCAGGCGGATCAGTTCCCCGTCTATTATGGTAGCCGCGCTTTGAAGGGGGCGGAAATCAAATATAGCCGCATGGAAAAGCTGGCATTCGCCCTGATAGTGTCTTTCCAAAAGTGGCACCATTATTTCCAATCCCATACGATCGTGGTGAGAATCGACCTACCACTTAAGAAAGCACTCCAACGGCCCAAAACTTCAGGGCGCCTCGCCAAATGGTCCCTTAAGCTCGCTGAATTTAACTTACACTTTGAACCAAGGACAGCAATGAAAGCACAAGCGTTAGCAGACTTTGTGTAAGAAGCTCCGCTTCAGAAAGAATTATCGAAAATGGCTTGGAGCATGTTCATAGACGGCAGTTCTAATAGTATAGCGGTGGGCATTGGAATATACATCCAAGGCCCAAAGGGGATAGCGATTCGGCAAGCGGTAAGACTTGAATTCAGAGCCTCCAACAACGCTGCGAAGTATGAAGTGTTGATATTCGGTCTAGAGATCATCCAAGCAATCAAACCCAACAACATTAGAATATTCAGTGATTCGAGACTGGTGGTCAAGCAATTCGGCGGGGAATACAAAGCTAAGAATGGATCCATGCAACAATATCTTAACCGAATCACTGCCCTCATTAAAGATATCCAAATGGAAGGAACTGAAGTGACCATTAAATAGATCCCTAGGGCGCTGAATGCCGAAGCCGACAGATTCGCAAAGGGGGTCTCAAGCGAAAAGCAGGAAATCTTACTCCCATGTATCCCTCTCCAGATAAATGCCCCCAGCGTACCCACAGCCGAGGTACTGCAGATTGAGGCGGAGGACGAGTGGTTCACCCCCATCAGTAAATATTTGGAGCATAATGAGCTACCAGCCGGCGCAAGCCAAGCTAAAAAAATAGTGAGAAAATACTTTCGATATGCAATTATTGGAGGGCAGCTGTACCGTAAATCGATAACTCACCCGTGGCTGAAGTGTGTGGGCCTAGTTAATGCCGATTATATACTGCGCGAAGTTCACAAAGGCCTCTGTGGTGCGCACGAGAAAAAGGACGCAATGGTTCAAAGGGCGAAGCTGCAGGGCTTCTACTGGCCAACTATGGAGCTAGACGCTAAGAGGATGGTCCAATCGTGTGAAGCTTGCTAGGCCTTCGCCAAGACATCATCGGCACCTGCTGGGCCAAGGGCTATAATATAAGCTGCATGGCCCTTCGCTCTCCGGGGAGTGGATTTAGTAGGGCCTTTACCAAGAACGAAGTAGCAGAAGCGCTGGATTATCGTAGCCGTTGATCACTTCACCAAATGGGTAGAGGCTGAGCCCCTGTCAGCCATCACGCCGAAGCAAGTCACTTCCTTCTTTACCAAGAAAACAATGTCATGATTCGGCATCCCTCATACAATTATAGCAGACAACGGGACGCAGTTCATCTACCATGCGTTCAAGTGTTTCTGTCACAGGCTGAAGATACGACTCCGTTTCTCCAGTATCTCCCATCCTCAGACAAATGGCATGACGGAGGTGACCAATCTAACTATCTTGGAAGGAATCAAAACAAGAGTTCAAGAACACGGCTCGGCGTAGCTTGAGGAACTGAACAACGTCCTGTGGTCTTACAAAACCACGCCCCGAACGGCGACAGGGGAGATGCCCTTCCTTCTCACTTATGGAACAGAAGCAGTGGTTCCGGTTGACATCGGTGCACCTAGCGCAAGGGTGGCGAATTACATTGAAGGAGCTTCAAATGATGATTTGTTGAGAAATAACTTAGATTCGCTGGAGGAAAGATGGGAGCAAGCACTTGTACGCATGATGGAATACAAACGGCGCATCGCCCTCATCCGTAATAAAAAGATTAAACCTCGGACCTTCCACGAGGGTGAACTAGTCCTCCGAAACACTAAGGATTCGTAAGCTAGGGAAGGGCGAGGGAAGCTCGGCATCAAATGGGAAGGCCCGTTCATGGTGACAAGATGAATAGGAAGTACCGCCTACAAGTTATCTACAATTAGGGAAAAAATTCTGCCCCACACATGGAATGCAGCTTCTCTTTGAAAATTCTACCCAGGAGCCTGATGATTAATATTTTGTATATTTATTTCATGGATAACGTATTGTATATTTATTTCATGAAATTGTGTTTCAGGATCTTTCAAGACAATGTAAATACAGCTTCCTATAAACCTCCAAGATAAGCAGCCCGCAGGGTCAGATCAGCGAGATCCCCTCGGTGCTCCCACGCTTTGAAATTAAAGTAAGATAAACAGCCCACAGGGTCAGATCAGCGAGATCCCCTTGGTGCTCCCACGCTTTGAAATTAAAGCAAGATAAATAGCCCGCAGGGTCAGATCAATGAGATCCCCTCGGCGCTCCCACGCTTTGAAATTAAAGCAAGATAAACAGCCTGTAGGGTCAGATCAGCGAGATCCCATCGGCGCTCCCACGCATTGAAATTAAAGCAAGATAAACAGCCCATAGGGTCAGATCATCGAGATCCCCTCGGTGCTCCCACCCTTTGAAGTTAAAGTAAGGTAAACAGCCCGCAGGGTCAGATCAGCGAGATCCCCTCGGCGCTCCCACGCTTTGAAGTTAAAGTAAGGTAAACAGCCCACAGGGTCAGATCAACGAGATCCCCTCAGTGCTCCCACACCTTAAAGTTAAAGCAAGGTAAACAGCCCGCAGGGTCATATCAGCGAGATCCCCTCGGCTCTCCCACGCCTTGAAGTTAAAGCAAGGTAAACAGCTCGTAGGACCAGATCAGCGAGACCCCCTCCGCATTATCACCTTTAGTCAACTAAAACTATGGGATGCATCAACGAGTTCCATGCGGTAAAACATAGCAATATAAATTAAAATGGGAAGTAGATCCTCCAAAGTATAGCAAGAAAAGAAAAAGGGGAAATTTCGCTATCTTGATAATGGACCAGAATAAAAAACATGAGCAAGAAAAACTCAACAACTGCTAACTCGGCAATAAACGAGACATGCATAAAAAATGTTTTTTCATTCACAAAAAAGGGTTGAGTTCACATGAGCCGAACTTAATGGCTACAGAAATAAAACACACTTAAAACAAAAATAAAAAGGCGAAGCACGAAAAGCGAGGGGGCCATCACGACTGAACTTCCTCCTCCTCAGTCGCCATAGAAGAGACATTCAAATAAGACGGCTTTAGTACGGGAGGGCCAAATATGCGCTCATCCTCCTCCCAGCGACCGAGGGGTTCGTCAGGAGGGGCCAATTGAGCAAGATCGTCAATATCAACCTCTGGAAATTTAGCGCACATAGCACGAAGAAAGGCGGTTCGATAGCTGAGGTGATCCTCCCGCCAATCTTCGTGAGTTTGCTTCACCTTCAGCTTGTACTTGGCCTTATGACGATCTTGCTTGTGCTCGAGTTCTCGCAAGGCCTTGGTTTTGTCTTCAGCAATGGTCCTCCAATACAACAACCCCTTCTCAGCGTCCTCCAAGTTTTTAACCACTTGAGCCCTCCCTTCATTCTCCTCCTCTACCAGCGCCTTGAGCCTTTTCTCCTCAGCCTCAGCGGTGGACTTGACCTTGGCCAATGCCACCTCATGCTTCTCCTCTATGGCTCGCATTGTGCTCACCAAGTCTTTCCTCTTCTCCTTAGAGTACTCCAAATCCTTTAGAGCCTGGGCCAACTCCGCGGCTTGCTTTTTACCCGTTTCTCCTAACCTCCAGGCCGTCTCTTCTAGCTCTGTGAAAGTTTGCTGCTCTAGCTAAGCCTCCTTTAGCCGCTTGGCACTGCTTTGGGAAGCAGCGTAGGCGGTCTCCACTTGGCGCTGCGCCTCGATCAACGCCTTCGCCACCCGGTGAGCAGCAGAAAATGCCTTCAACGCCAAGTGCAACCACATATTACATATAAAAAAACATGACTACGACACAACAGGAATACTTACAAGCAAAGCTTGCTGCTCCACATAGGCCCCCAACTCAGCGAGACCCATAACACCGAAGCAAGCATCCTCACTAGGAAGCTCGGTGTAGCGCCCCAGCTCACTCAGCACCTCTGCCTTGGTCAGGGTACATCCTCCCCATGGACCTTTCGCCACAACTACAACATATCCATATAAACTTTAATAATTGATAAACAAGCAAACAAACAAAGAAAAGGAAACTCAATCGATAAACTCACCAAGGGAGGATCATATCTGGCCCATTGGACCTGCTCCTCCTCTGTCAGCGGAGCCTTCCCTTTGGAGGACTTCCCTCCCTCATCATCATTGCGGGTGTGAGCGGGCGACACGGAGCGGTGGGTCGAGAGCGCACGGGGTTCATAGGTGCGATCCACCGGGGTGTTTTGAAAAAGATGGAAGAAAAGCACCGGGTCTGGGACCCGGGGAAAAAGGTTTGAAAGAGAGAAAGACGAAAACGTTTAAGATCGGTTCGAACCCGAATCCGCCGTCTCTCAGTGTGGAGTCGCCACCTGGATTAGCTCTTTCCAGGAATTAGAGTCCTGTGAGGCTTAACGTCCGGGGGACGGCCCACCAAGATACAGAGAT
>CATIWQ010043015.1:0-24550 GCA_949673415.1 Euphorbia schlechtendalii
AATATTTTTATTTATAATCATAGTATTAATTAATTAGAAAATGTGTTATGGAATAATAAAATAAAAATATTTATTAATTAAAACAACTATTACGTTTTTGTAATCCAATAATAAGTGATAATTTGAATCCAAACTACAATATGTTATAATAATTATTATTAACTCACGTGTAATTGTAACAATAATTATTATTTGAATAACAGAATTTTAATTAAATGATTTTACGTATTATAAAATTTTTTATTATTAATGATATTAAAATTTTTTTATTAATTATTTTATATAGGTAGTTATTAATAATATTATTTGTAATGATTATTAATAATTTATTTATTTTTATATTTAATGAGTTTTACTATTATTTTAATAATTAATATATTTATTATTAAGTTCAATTAAGTTAAGGTTCATTAAGTTCAGTTCAGCTCAGTTAAGTTCAGTTAAGTTCAGTTAAGTTCAGTTTAGGTCCATTAAGTTCAGTTCAATTAAGTTCAGTTATGTTTAGTTCAGTTCAATTCAGTTAAGTTCAGTTCAGTTTAGGTTTCAGAAGTTGAAGAGAACAGGGCCTTAGTGGCTGGACCTATTGAACCTTCGATAACCGTCATATGCAGGCTACCCGAGATTGCAAAGAGTTCAAATCTGACATTCTCTTGATGCTGTAATAATCCACATCAACAGCGCATTACTAACTCTGGACAATTATTGAACAAAGCGGAAAACACTTTCATTTCAAACTATCGATTAAACAAAAATCAAAACGAAATTAGCCCATAAATAGTATCTGAATTCAGATATGGACTCAAATTAAACATTGTTCTTTTAACGGCTGCTAACTATCAAGTTTTAAGACTTTATTAAAGTAAATCCCATATTCTAATGCAAATTCAGTAGTTGAACAACTAGACTGTGTATCCGAATGCTGTATAATACACACCAACCATATACTTGTCTCATTCAAAAACATTTATAAATACCTAGTGACTGGACCAATTGCCCATTTCATATTTAGGCAACCCTTTTTTTTAAGAATTAGGAACATAAAATTTAGGGGTGCAACACGAGGACTTCCCAAGATTGTAGAGAGTTGCATAACCACATTTACAGTGCATTACTAATTCTTGAACATTGTTGAACAATGATAGATATCCGTGTATTATGAGGAGTTTAACTCCAAATGTAATTAGTATTAGTCTCCTACTGTAATTAGAATTCTATGTATGGTTTGTTTCTATTATTGTAATTTATGTATATATATATATACAACAACACCACATGGATTGTGTGTGTGTGAAAATTCTCAAATCCCTAGCTTAATCTTTCATGGTAATCAGAGCCGTATAAGGCACCACTGCCGCCAGAATTTATTAGCTTTCTATCACTGTTCTTTGTCGCTGAATCCTTTGTTTTCCTGCTGCTGTTCTTCGTGCTTCTTGCTGTCTTGCTTTATCTTCAAAATATTTCATCTACAGTAGCAATTATTGAGTCTTCTTCGTCTTCTGCAGCAAGCCTTTTTTTTCCGATCAATTATCTTCATCGTTCTTCCCTTGATTTCGTTTCTCTTTATCATGTCTTTGTCAGCTATAACCGAGCCAGCCACCCAGACGGCTGTTTCTTCTCCTTCGATCTCGAACCAATTACCGATCAAAATAGAGTCTGGTAATTATGTTATTTGGAAGACATTAATTCTTCCTATGCTAGCAGGATGCGATTTAGTCAAGTTTGTTGATGGCACTGGCGCAATGCCCCGTAAAGTCTTGGCCTATAATACACCCAGCCCAGCGTATCTCACTTGGAAAAGGCAAGATCAACAAGTGTTGAGCTGGATACTTAATTCAATTTCACCAGCAACTCTACCTCAGGTTGTAGGGGTACAGTCGGCTCACGAAGCCTGGACAAAATTGGAACGCACATATGCATTTGGGTCTCGTGCTTAGGTTTGGGATCTCAAATAGTAACTACACTCGCTTAAGAAAGGTACAGAATCGATCTCGACTTATATGCAACGTGCAAAGTTAATTGTTGATAGATTAATCTCTCTTCAATACAATGTTTCCGATGAGGATTTTGTGGATGCTATCTTGGATGGTTTGAGTGGTCCAAATAGCACATATCGTGAATTTTGTAGGTCGCTGGAAGCCCGGATGACTGCGGTTTCTTATGATGATTTATTTGGTTTACTGTTGACTGAGGAAAGGCAATTGAGTAAGGATAAAAGTCCAGTGGAGGACTTGAATCATGTCTCAGCTTATTTCACACAGTCTTCTGGTACGGGAAGACGTGGTAGAAGCCGAGGGAGAGGCCAATAGGGCGTCCGTCAGCAGCCATTCTACCAGCAGCCTCCATACCGCCAACAAGGTAATTTTCAGCATATGCCGGGCCAGCAACCTTATGGCTACCACCAGCAGCAGTCTCGGTAGTGGACTAAGTTGGGCATTCTTCCCAACCCACCACCACACAATTCGGGGTCTCAACAGGCTCCCATGGATGTTTTGACCTTGGTTTGTTATAATTGCAAAGGAACAGGACATTTTTCTAGACAATGTCCATCACGTCGCCAAAATAATTCCCGCCCAACCTCAAACCACACCACTGTACAACCCACTACCCACTCTTGGATTATGGATAGCGGGGCTACACATCATCTTACATCTGAGTTGGGAAACCTTCATCTACACTCTGAGTATTCTGGTCCCGAAGAGGTACAGCTAGTTAATGGTTCTAAACTTCCTATTTCTCATGTTGGCTCATCTTTCATTCCAAATACATCATTAGAATTGCATCAAGTTCTGCATGTTCCTAGTTCTAATTACAATTTAATTTCTGTTGGTGCACTAACAAAAGCTAATGATGTTTCTGTTGAATTTTTTAATGATTGTTTTGTCGTGAAGGAACTTCTTTCCAAACAAGTGATCCATCGAGGCTAGAATAGAGATGGTTTATATACTCTGGCTTCCCCCTCTAGCTCGTCAGTTAGATCTCATGCTACCTCCTTGACTACGTGGCATGAGAGACTTAGCCACCTTGCTTTTCCAGTTGTCAGCAGTATTCTTCGTCAAAATAATATTCCATTTTCAGGAAAGTCATCTAAGTGTCATTTGTGTCCTGACTGTTCTGTTATTAAGAGTCATCGCTTGCCTTTTTCTATTTCTGAGTCTATTGTTTCTGGACCTTTAGATCTAATTTGTTCTGATGTATGGGAACCAGCCCCGGTACAATCACATGAAGGTTTTTCTTATTATATTTTGTTCTATGATTATTTTAGCAAATACAGTTGGATTTATTTTATGGAACATAAATCAGATGCACTTTCCATTTTTATCCAATTTTGAACCAATGTGGAGAAATTTTTTGAAAGGTCTATTAAATGTTTCCAATCTGATGGGGGAGGGGAATTCAAACCAATTCAAAATTATCTCAAACACCATGGTGTTCAATTTCGAATGTCGTGTCCATATACCCCGAAACTAAATGGGAATGCCGAACGTAAACATCACCATGTGGTTGAAACAACTCTAGCTTTATTACATCATGCCAAGATGCCTATGCAGTTTTGGTCCTATGCGTTCGATACATCTGTTTTTCTTATTAATCGTATACCTACTAGTGTCCTTAAGTTTGATTGTTCGTTTAATAATTTGTTTTGTGAATCTCCTGATTATTTGACTCTTCATGTCTTTGGTTGTCTTTGTTATCCATGGCTACGCTCGTATGCCTCAAATAAACTTGATTATCAATCTTGAAAATGTGTCTTTGTTGGCTATAGTCATGTTCATAAAGGATATCGTTACTTTGATCCCTTTTCGAACAAATTCTTTATCTCACGTCATGTCTTGTTTGATGAATAAGTTTTCTCGTACTCGGATCTTGTGCACCTTGCTGTCCATGATCACCATGCATCACCTTTTCCTTCTACCCTCACTATGCTAATGACCCCGCCATCTCAAACCTTACCACCTCATGCTCTCGCGGAATCACAATTAATGTCACCACAAAACACTCGGCCTCCCTCCCCAACCTCTCAACTTACACCACCACCTGTTACACAACCACAAGCCGCAACCTCCCCACCGTCCTCCACTCCACCGCTCAAAACTAGACATGTTTCCGATTTGTATGCTACAACCGAACCCGTTCCTCACAATATTACAATAATAGAAACAAACCATACATAGAATTCTAATTACAGTAGGAGACTAATACTAATTACATTTGGAGTTAAACTCCTCATAATACACGGATATCTATCAGTTAATAGTAGAAATTTACTCAGTTTTTTAACTTAACTGTCAAAAATCTATACTTAAATACCGAATTGGTTGATGAATAAGTTGAAAAGAATAGAGCATAAGTTGGTTTGTTTTACACAAGACTAGATCCTGTTATATTAACGAGCTGTTATTTGCTGAACCTGCGAATGGGAAGTAATTGAAGGTTTTAAATACTAAAGGAAATTATTTAGGAATTTTTGTGACTTTAATACTTGGTTCGTTGTACATTGTTTGATGTTTTAATGCACCTTTTAATAAACGATTCTCAGTTTACTGTACTTTTACGTTCATAAATTGAATAAGGTGTACCTTCTCGAGTTTTACTATTTTAAGTTTAACGCGGAGCTTAACGGCGCAGATTGGGCTTACATGTTTGTAATGGAACAGGCTATTAAACTGAGCTTATATTATATGGGCAATGAAGGTAGGCAGGCAGCACTTGTATCACAGCCTCCACAGTCAGAAAACGCTCTGTCCTTTCCAATTGTTAATAATGTGTATGTTGGATTCTTTTGTTTTTTCAGGCTCAATACATAGTTTGCCCCCCTAAATTTAGCAATTTTTCGTTTGGCTATCCTAAACTTTACTTTGCCTCCACTAACATCCTAAGCATAAACTTAAAAAAATTAGCGCCTGACTGACATGAGCAGTAAGTGGCTAAATTCCAGATAATTTAATGTTACGTCAATGATATTAGAGAATTTAAATTGTGGAAAGTCAACTTTAGAGTTTTCTTCTTCATCCTACTTGTTTTTAAATATAAAGGAGTTTTTTTTTATATAGATTTTCTTGACAACCAAACAATTTTTTTCCTATTTATTAGTTATGTTTATGCTATAAATTGGATTGACGCTTGAAGAGAATGGGAAATTAATGACTTAGAATGAGTAATTAAGTACTTCACACGTCTAAAATAAGAAAAATGATTTACACGCACGTTTATGCCAACTTGATGTGGATGTCGGGTGCATATTTGCCAAGTTCAGGGTGTTAGTGAAGACAAATTAGAATTCATTGTGGCAAAACAGAAAACCTAGCAAATGATGGTTTAATTTGCTTCTTTATTTGTTGATTCAGTGCGAATAACCTTGGAAATCAACATACAAGCAGAAACGTTGGACAAGATGATGTGGTGGAGGAAGTTCCTTTGCCAGTAGTGAGGGACACTCTATATGATTATGCGTCCATGGTATATCGGGATGTCCTCACTCTTCCTATTCCATCGATTTTGTACATCATTTGTGTTGTCAAAAGTGAAAATGCATATTAGGCTGCCTAGACTTTCAAATGAACCCTCAAACCTCCTAAACTTGGCATAAGTGAACCTACAAGTCTCGTGGTTGATGTCTTAGCCTAGTGGTAGAGATTGAGTTTGTGACTCTAGAGCTCACATGTTCGAATCACATTCGGGGTGAGCTGGGGTGGGAATTTTCCTTTGTAATTTAATAAGGGTAAATAATTATAACCTCCATGTGTTTTGAACAAACACATCCTTACGTTTTGTCTTTTTTATACTACAATCTCCTTGTGTTAGATATTATCTCATTTTATATCAAATTTTTTAACATAATATATGTTTATGAATAAAAACCGATCCTATATATCATATTTTAATATGTTATAGATTAAAATTGCTCAAAAAAGTTATTTATTGTTCTTTTATCTAATGAAATTACACATTGAAAATTACAAAAATATCTTACAAATTGTCAAAAATATACTTTTTCTTATTACAAACCTCATAATACAAACAAAACAAAACTAAATATACTAACAAATACTTGTTATGTTAAGAATTTTGATAGAAATACACATAAATAAATATGCAGGGAGGTTATAGTATGAAAATCGCAAAATGTGGGGAGGTTATAATTATTTTTCATTATATAGGGAGGTAGTAGTGTATTTAGTCAAAACATGAGGATGTTATAATTATTTACCCATTTAATAATATAAGCGCATTTACGCAAATTTATTAATTTTTTTTAAAAAAAAATGGCTACAAACCCCGTAAACTTGGCTCAAATGAATCTCCAAACCTCCTAAACTTGGCATGATTGAACCTTTGAATCCATTAAATTAACAGATAATTTTTAATCGTATATATAGTTTCCGGATACACAATTAATGGGCAATTCAGTTGCACTCCATTTTCGTGAACCAACTAATGTTTAATTGCTTGTGGTCATACTTAAAGAATGATGATGAAATGAAGCGTCCTGAAGTTTGGGAAGTAGACCAAAGAGCTACATCTACTGCTGATAATAATCTTGCTCATTCTATTGACCTCCATATCATCTGATGTTCCGAGGATCTTTTGAGAAGGTTAGAAAATTTCTTCATGTTTTTTTATGCATTTACTTTTGCTCTTTTATGCCTGTTTAAGGCCAATCGATGGTAATTTTTCGGTTGTTTAATCCAGGAAAAAGATGCTGCTTCTGCTCAGGACAAATGGCTCTTGGTGAATATACAATCCAATAAGGAATTTAGCTCTTATATGATAACTTGGAAAATTCTTCATTTTTGTTCAAAAGACTTACGATAAATGTATACTGTAAGGCTATTGATCGCCAAACCGAATTCCGGTGAACGGAAGAAACAAGAGAGAACAGTGATAGAATGAGAATAGAGAGAGAGAGAATTTTGATTATTATTTTTCAACCCCAATGTAATTCTGTTTACAGATATTTATAGTATCACTGTAACAAACTTTGCCAAGTTGGCGTAACTAAATTACAACCAACAATCTTCCAATTATGCTAAACAATTAAGCAACCAATGATACAATCCTATGCTTTAAACCAGTGCATTTCTCTTCTTTCTACTGTATGTGACAATACCTCCCCCATCAGAACATTCTTGACCCCAAGAATGATAAAATTCAGGATATTGTTGACCAAAAAGAGAGGTGTCTTCCCAAGTGGCATCAATGCTAGGCAGGCCATGCCACTGAATCAACACTTGCTGAACTGGTTGGCCCCCAATCTCCACATGTCTGGCATTGATAACTCTTGCTGGCTGAAGTGGAATCAACCCATCATCAATCGGTGGAATTGTCGTTAAAGCAGGCGGAGCCGAGTCAGGCCTCCACTTAAGTAAGGAAACGTGAAACACAGGGTGGACCTTGGAAGTGGAAGGAAGATCCAATCCACTATCGCCTTTTATTTTCGTCTTAGCAGCGGAGGGACTAAAATAACTAGTTGACTCAAGCATCAACGAGGGTTTAATTCCAAGTTTCAAATTGGAGCCATCTCAAAGCGACATCTCATTACTTCAATTCGCAGATGATACGCTCTGTTTTCTACCGGCTGATTCTACTGTAATTGCTCCTTTTATGCGAATTTTGAAGTGTTTTGAGATGATTTCGGGCCACAAAATCAACTATCACAAGAGTTCTCTCCTTGGAATTAATTGTTTGGAAACTCTTTTACAATCATGCGTTGCATCTTTCGGGTGCCGAATAGAATATTTCCCAATTACATATCTTGGTGCACCTCTTTACATCAATCGGCTGCACCTCTTTAATTTTGAAGTTCAAGAAGCGATTTTCAAATTGGAAAGAGAGGTACCTCTCTTACGTGGGTAGACTTGTTCTAATTAAATCGGAATTTCTTGTGCCATGGTGACTCTAATTTGAATGGTATTTGCAAAGTGAGTTGGGCTACAATTAATTTGCCACTGGGTCTTGAGGGATTATATATCCGTAATTTTGATCTAGTAAATTGTAGCCTACTTTGTAAGTGGCTTTGGAAACTAAGGGAGTATAATCATGTTTCGTTATGGCACTCAATTTGCGTTGACGCACATGGTTCTCAACTTGGAACGATATCAAGGAGGCGGATTCTTCGAAGTTGTCACCAATTTGGAGGAACATTGTAGCATGTTGCTTCCGAAGAGCTGATTTTGGGACATTCTAATCGCAAACAGTCGTGTTTTAATTGGGAATGGAATTAAAGCTTCTTTTTGGCATGATAATTGGACCGCAAACCAATCTCTTGCTTCCTTGTTCCCGGATCTTTTCACGATTTGCAATATGAAGTCGTGCAATGTTGAACGTGGCTGTCTTTTTATTCTCTATGCTAGATGTCTATTCAAGCCCTTTTGGAAGCGATCATTGTGCTTATCTCTCCATGTTTGCGGGCTCCTTTGCAGATCGATTGTAAGCTTTAACCGATCACTTGGGCAGCAGGCCCTCTCAGTTCCAGCCCTGGATACTCAGCAATCATTGCCTACTGCAATTCCAGCCACAACATTTCAAGCATGGCTGCTGCAACCTGCTGCCATCACAGCAGCATCAACTCGAACCTAGCAGCTGAATTTTGGTTCCGCAGCTGACAAAATGGAGTGGAGTATTAGCAGCAATCGTTCGTTAACTGCAGCCTCTTTTTGCCTTGAATATTACAACACTTCTAGATGGCCGAAACCAGCTCTTGACTTTAATATAATTTGGAGTGCATGTCTCTTACCGAAAATTAAATTTTTCGCTTGGCTCATTTTTCACAAGCGGCTGCCTACTCGTCAGTTCCTACTATCACACGGCTGCAACTCCATCATAGATGAAACATGCCCCTTTTGCAGCGATGCTGAGAGCTTGGACCATGTCTTATTACATTGCTCGAAGAGTGCTCGGGTTTGGCAAGATTTTCTGTCATGGATGAACTTCCCAACTCCTCTACTGCCGTCTTTGCTGAATTTTTTGGAAGTGTGGCAAAGTCTCTTTCGACAAGGTTCTAGCAGCGAATTTGGAACCTCCCTTTGGTTTATTATCATTTGGTTACTTTGAAAGAGAAGAAATCGATTTGTCTTTGACGGCGTTCTTGATCCGGAGGACATCTTTTCAAGAAGTATTCACTTGTGCTGGTTTTTCTTTCATTGTAATAGGCGTTATATTTCTTTTACGACCTTGGATATTTTTATTAATCCGGGACTTCTAGTTTCTTTGTAATTGAACTTTGTAAAGTTTGTGCGATTCATGTTTTGTGAATTGTTCTTTTATAAAAAGAGGAGTGAGTGTTTTTTTAGGTGAGTGTCTCGCATCAACCTAGTTGAGACGAGCGTTCCGAAATTTTCACCCACTCCAAACTTTTTCCAATGGAGAAACACACTATTCCTTTGGAGGTTTTTAAAAAAAATATTCTCACCTGCATTATTTCTGAAGCTTAATCTGGATACATGGAGAAATGAAATAGTCAGTCAAACTGTTGGTACAAATTTCTATCTTTTGGCAGGTCAGTTTCAGTTTTTGTTTTTTGATTTTTCTTCCATTTTTGTAATTTTTTTTAACCTAGTAAATGGAAACTTGTTATGATGCTCGAACTACCTTGATTAAAAAATCTGAGAAAAATATCCACTTGTGAAAGAACGTTAATTCTATTCTGTAATTTTTAACGTGTTTTAAGCTGATAAATATGGAAAATAAAATCTGCTGGAAAAAATTAAAAAACAATGATCTAATGGCTGAGTGAATCACATTGTTATTGGTTCTTAGATGTGTTGATGACACTCGCATGAGATTCTGTTGTTTGAATTCTGAAAATTGAATCATATTCTTATATTCTCTACCTTCGAAAAAATATAGGTAAATTAACTTTGAATTATCAT
The DNA here is from genome assembly GCA_949673415.1 of Euphorbia schlechtendalii. NCBI lineage: Eukaryota > Viridiplantae > Streptophyta > Magnoliopsida > Malpighiales > Euphorbiaceae > Euphorbia > Euphorbia schlechtendalii. Next base: position 9,870 of record CATIWQ010043015.1, read on the forward strand.
GTTCATTGATTTTTTAATCATTAGTATTTATTTAGTGTTTTAGAATTAAAAATAATCATTTATTTGTTTGTATCTATCTCTTTCCTACTTCATGGTGCAGTAAAAGTTTGAAACCAATTCGGATTATACTGTTTCGTAAAAGTACTAAAGTTACCATAGTGCTCATTTATTTGAACTTGATGCATATACAGGTATACGACGATGCGAGTGAGGGGAAGAAAGTTTGCACCTTCTACAAGTTGGATTCTATGCCTGTGGTGCTGGTCATTGATCCTATTACAGGACAAAAAATGCGAGCTTGGACTGGAATGGTACAGCCTGATAGATTGCTTGAGGTATGTGTGCTCAACATCATCATGAGATAACTTATATTTAGAGATATTACTTTCCAAAGTTGGGTTAACATCATTTCACTTACAGAATCTTGTTCCATTCATGGATTGTGGCCCACGAAATCAATATGTAACTCTACCGCGTAAATGTCCAAGAGAAATCTCTCAAGCTCCACAGAAATACAACGGTACACTTTTTATTGGAATTGCTTGTTTCTTCTTTTCTGAACGTTGTTGGATATATAAAATACATTTCATGGTATATTTTTTTTGACTCTTTTGTAAAAATGTCAGTGTGAAATTTTTTATTTTGCAAAAAGGTGCATATGATTTCAAAAGTTAACATAAAAGAGAGAACATTATTTTTTGATTATAAATAATAATGTTATATAAGTTATTTTAATTAATTCAACATTCTTATAACTTAATCATATTACTTTAAAATTATACATCAAAGTTTTGCGTAATTTTCCTAGATTTTTCATTTTATTATGATTTTTTAAAGTTATCGTCACATTTTAATAAAAATAAAACATTAGTACTTCTCAAAAATCTCTAATATTCATCAAGAATGTGTATTGTTTTTATATTATGTAAGTTGTAAAATTTCAGTTCAAAATAAATAAAATTACCTTTTTACAACCTAATTTTAACTAGGAAATTCTGAAACCCCATGCACCTCTTAGTAAACGTAATTCACAAGAAATTTTGTAGGACAGTCAAAGTACATCCTAGGTTTCTTAAGTTTACCATATATTGTATGGGTCAAGTCTTTACGTCTACGTCAGCAGATTGTTTTTTTACTAATTTTTAACTGTCTATCATTACTGATTGACAGTTGAAACTAACCAAGAAGACGAGGAAGTGCAGCGGGCATTCGCTCATTGGATGGAGGTCAGGAGTACTGGAATAGAACAGATTCTGATAGTACAAGTTCAAGTAATGTTGATAAGGAGGAAGAAACATGCACAACCGAGAAAGCGGCATATCCTTTACTGCCAGAAGAACCGCATGGGAATGGGAGCCTTTTGTGCAGGATTGCACGTCGTTTTCCTGATGGTCAAAAAATCCAGCGAAGTTTCCTAAACACAGATCCAATACAGGTACAAGACCATACGATTGCTCATATTTTTTTAAGGCTATTTCTATTGTCTCTCATATTTGGAATTTTATATTCTTTCGTTTTATGTGGCAGCTGCTTTGGTCATTATGCTTTTCTGAAATTGAAAAAACGGGGGCAAGGCCTTTTCGGTTGACTCAGGGGATCCCAAGAGCAACTAGTCTGGGTTACAACACCAAATTGACCTTTGGAGAGTCGGACCTAGCTAACTCTATGATCTATGTTGCTTGGGAATGATATTCGATGGGCTTCAATTTTGCTTTCAAGGATTTATATATTAGGGGTATAGTAGAATCCATGTATGTTTTTTTTAAAACCCTCCAGAAGAACAATCATCGGTAAAAGTTTGGAATGGATGAAAATTTCGGGGTGAACATCCCAATTAGGTTGATGCGTTCGCTTGCCCACAAAACACCCAAACCTTTTTTATTAAAAAAGAGCGTGTCACAAAGTGTGACTTAACCATAAAATTACAAAGTGCACAAGATGTCAATTACAAAGCAAGGCCGGATTTACTAAGATATCCGTGACTGATAACGAAAATTTTTTTGTTCCTATTTTTAAATTAAAACCAACAATGATGAATATATACTAGTTAAAAATAAGTCTTCAGCTCCTCGAACATTCTCAAAGATGAATTGATTCCGTCGTTTCCAAATCCCCACGCTATGGAGAATCATACCGATGTTGCAAAGTCACGTTTTGCTTTCGGAAGCAAAGAAAGACCTCCACGTATCCAAGAAATCATACAAACCACTTGGAATTGGCAGCGAGTATCCAAGCTAATGAATAGTGTTACACCATACAAGCCAACTGTCTTTGCAATAGAGAATAAGCATGTGATCAATTGATTCGATTTCTTGACAAAATGGACACAATGAGTCCATCACTACTGTTACGGCTCTATTAAAGAGGAATTCTTTGGTTGGAAGCCGTTTGTGTAGTAAAAGCCAACAAAAAAAGCAAATGCGTGGTAGTATAGGTGCATTCCAAATAATATTGAATGACATAAGTGGTTTCGCCTCACTCCTATACGTATAGAAACCTGCACAAAAAGATGCAGAGGGATACAATTTCAGTGGTCCAATTCTCCAAGGAAGCCGGTCATTCACATTCGGGAAAATTAACGTAAACTGTCCATCAATTGCATGTGGTTCCAATGGCGGAAAAATGTTCAGAACGCTCTCGAGAATTAGCTGTTTCATCTCCATACACCGCTACCTTTCCAACAATCGAAGTCGTCTATGCCATAATGGCCTACCAAAATAAGCATTGTTAAATAGTTCCGTGTAGACATTTTCCACCGTACCATTTTGCATGATGTTCAACTCCCAAAGATCCGCAAACATACATTTTAATGGCTAATTTCCAACCCAAGAATCACGCCAAAACCAGGCCCCTTTACCATTACCTAGCTGCAACCGTGTGTTTGAAATATAAAATTCAGAAAACTCATTATTCCGAAAATAACAAGAAATTACATTTCGCCAAATCAGGGACATCCGTGAAATATCCACTTCAATTAAATCCCACCATGAGTTAATATCATGTCTTCGTGCACACAAAATAGCCCAAAGATAAATTATGTAAGTGCCACAACCATTTAAGTAATAGACTACAATTAACAAGCTTTAAATCACGAATATATAGTCCACCCAAGTGCTTTGGCAAGTTAATTGTTTTCGAACTAATCTTACAAATACCATTATGAACATGGTCTCCCGCCACAAAAAATTCCTCATAATGCATACAAGTTTCTTATTCACCTCCTTCGGTAATTTAAAAAGTGAATGTAAATAAATTGGGATAGAGGAAAGTACCGATTTCGCCAAAACTTCGCGTGCCGCATATGATAGACATCTTCCTTTCCAGCTAGCTAAACAATTCTGAAATTTTGCAATTAACGCATCCCAATTACCACAGTTAATTCGCTTGAAGGAGAGAGGGGTGCCAAGATAGCTTACAGGGAAAGTCTCCATCTTGCATCCAAGACTTGATGCACAAGTATGCAACGCCTGTTCGTCAATATGGACCCCGAGGATGGAACTCTTATGATAGTTTATACGAAGGCTCGAGATTAATTCAAAATAATGTAATATGCGGCGTAATTGGGGGATAAGAGACGCATCCGGTGGAAGAAAGATGATTGTGTCATCCATAAATTACAATAGAGACACATCTGGTAGAGAGTCCTCTAATTTGAACCTCGGAAGGAGTCCCTCGCGAATACTCGTATCAAAGAGCTGCTTTAGTCCCTCAACAACTAGAACAAAAATGAATGGCGATAACGGGTCTCCTTGCTTTACACCTCTTTGAGTTGGAATTGGTCGATTCGGGCTTCCGTTTATTAGAAGAGATGTGGTAGAGTCGTGTTGGCAACCTTGCAACCAAGAAATCCATAAGTGATTAAATCCCATCTTTATCAAAATCGCATCAATGTAAGACCATGAGACACAATCAAAAGCTTTATGGAAGTCTAATTTCAGAACCATGCATGACAGTCGCTGTTTATGAATGGAATGGAGTATTTCAGAAGCCAAAAAAGAGCACTCGTGTATGCTTCTATCTTTAACAAATGCAGAATGATTACCTGAAATAAGAGATGGCAAGACCATTTTCAATCGTGAGGAAAGTAATTTCGTCACCACCTTGTAATCGCCGTGAATTAAAGCAATTGGTCGACAATTCTAAATTTCGCACTCTCCGGGCACTTTTGGAATGAGGACCGTGAATGAGTTTTTGATCAATTTCGATAAATGAGCCGATTCATGAAATTTCACGAAATGCTCCATAAAGCATCCTTTAAAAATTCCCACGCACATCTATAGAAAAAGTCATTAAATCCATCCGAGGCGCTTTGTTTTCATTGCAAGACTTAACTGCTTCCCAAACTTCCAAATCTGATAATGGCACCGTCAAGTTCCGATTTTGTTCTTCTGAGACTCTTGAAAATTTTAATTTCTATAGAGAAAATGGAATAGCCCTATCTGCCTTAAACAAATCAGAGTAAAAGCCATTTAGTGCCACTACAATTTCGTCCAAATTGAATTTAAGTGATCTATTGCTGTTTAGAGCTGAAATCATATTGTTCCTAGACCGGGCTAAAGCAAAACGATGAAAAAAGGTCATGTTATTGTCACCTAGAAGTGTCCATTTCACCCTCGATTGTTAGTGTTTGATACTCTCAAGGTGGTTCCTTTTTTGCCCAATTAAATTCTAAACCGAAGACAAGTAAGCGGCAGCAATGGGATCCAACGGTCGGTGTTTACTACTATCTGTTAATCGTAATAACTAGAATTCCAGGTTTGAAATTTCTTGCTCCGTTCTACCAAAGTTCTAAGAATGCCATGATGTGATTGCTTTGCTCAAAATTCGAAGATGAAATGGCAAATCATTGTTAATATTCGATGCACAAATAAGAGCCCACTTATTATATAAAAATGGACTAAACTCACTATCCCACCAACAATTCAATGAGCGAAATGGTTTCAGTCCCGAAGGCTTCATTGAGCAACTAGTAAACAAAATCGGGAAATGGTCCGAGAGTGAAGAATCAATCGTTCGAATAGATAAACCCTCCCATCGATCTATCACGGTGCTTGACACTAAAACTCTATCAATTTAGGAAAACAATCTCTCATTGTGCCATGTATAATCCCTCCCATGAAGTAGAAGATCATGAAGACCACTATCATTAATGAAGTCATTAAAACTTGATAACGATGGTGCGGTTATCCCGCTAGATATCTCATTCCCATGCAAAACTTCATTGAAATCCCCACATACTATTACATTCTCAAGAGGAGAGATAATGGGGGCCAAATCTTGCCACATTTGACTTCTATCCAACCAAGCCGTGGATCCATAAAAAGCGAGAACATGAAAATCCATATTTCATGAGTGAAATTGCACTATGATCCGACAGGAAGATGAAGCAATAAGAGACCTTGATAAATGAATACAATTCCATGAAATAGCAATACCTCCTGATAGTCCTTCCAAGCTAACACACTTATGTTCAAAATCATTATGTCCCCAAAGTCTTCTAAATGAATTCTCCGAAATTGTATGGATTTTAGTTTCAAGAAGGACCACAAATCTCAAGTAAAATTTGCGAATACAAGAACAAAGAAAATGTTACTTACTACTACTTGATACCCTGTCACGACAATTCCAACTAAATGATAAAGATATAGAAATATTTACCCCTTGAGAAAGCCTAGACATTACTTACAATCATCGATTGATTTCCTCTAGAATCAACTCCTTCATGCTTTCCTTGAATAAACCGAGTTGAAGACCATTTGAACATGTAAGAAATGCTTCGCTTGGTATCTTCGCATGGGATTGAATAAAAATTCGGTTCATATTATGGATGTCAAGTCCAGAAGAGATAGAAACCAGATTAGTATTTTTCATTGAGATGCCTTTGCCATGGGTAGAATCCTCGCGGTCTCCACTAAATCGGGCAACAGCAATGGGTTGTGAAACTGGAACAAAACTGATATTGGCTCATTGCATTGGAACCTCGGTAGAACTGATGGGTAGCCTTAGAACATTGGCTGAACTGGCGGAAATCAAAGGAGCAGTGGCAGAACTGGTAACACCTGCAGAGCTAACATTGATAGAACGGTAACGAGAACCTGGGACAGCAGCGGAGCTGTCAACAGAAGCCAAACTGGCAGGGGACTATTGCTGTGTCACTGACAGTAGAGGGATAGGAAAAGGAGCAGAATGTTGGGTAGAAACTGATGCAAACTGGGGTTGCGTGAAGTGTGAGTAGAAATTGTCATCCGTTAGCACATAACGATCTTCAAAATCATGAGACGGTTCAGATAATTAGCATGAAGAAAAGAAAATGAACAAAATTTTCACTATCAATGTTAGAAGTGGTTGACACAAAAGCTCCTTTAAGTGTTCCCGTCGGTAGTCTTGTATATACTCGTACAACATCCTCTATTTTTAAATTTGTGCATGCCTTTATATAGTTAGATACAAAATTATATATTCTTAAAACAGGAATTAAAGTGGTAGATCTGGTGGGCCCATCTTGCTAACATCATACTAAAAAGGGCATCTTACATAATTAGTATGTTTTTTATCATTGGTTTAGTCGTTATAACTTCTAAACTATTTTTATTTACATTTTTACATTCCTTCATTTTTTTGTAATTCAACTTTCTTATTTTATTTATTTATCTCACAAACCATTTAATTTTTCAACATGACTGCAACTCCTATTGTGGAAGAAATAATTAATTATTCAGAAATTATGGATAAGCAGCAATGAGGCAAAATTTAAGGGAGGTTGCTAGATCTTTCAATAAATCTCCTAAGAGTGATGCAAAGTTAAATGCAACCATCACTAGAAAAATAGTTCTAGAAGAATTGAAGATAGGACAACCAGAGCCTACTTAGCCATTACCTACTACATCAAGGATCGCCTTGACCTAAGATGTGTTGTACTTCGAAGAATTTGAGAACTTGAGAGTAGATTTACAAACAATTAAGGTGCACTTGGTGAGGGAAAGATCTATGAGTATGGTGCAGGGTGTGGTAACTATGAAAATAGGATAATATGACTAAGCACCATGCTTAATTGAAGTAGTATCCACTATTCCAACTGCTGTTGTGGTAAGTAATGCAGTTGTGACCAAATTGAAGTCCTTGGAGGAAGCCAAGTAGGTTATTGCCAATTTTGTCACCTTAGGTGATGAGCAGAATAAAAAATTCTTCAATTTTGGTCAGGAACAAAATAAGCTGAGAAAGGATACCCTCTAAGGGTTCAAGATTCTATTTAAATATATGACTCGATAATGAAATGACTTAGAGAATCAAATCAATTTCACCATCAACTTAGCAAATATTATGATGAATGCAATAGAGAAAATTGATCTTTAACTTGAAATGCAGTCAATCTACCTGAATTAGTTGGAAGGGTAGTGAAATTGAAGATGAGAGAAGTCCTTAAAGAGTAATATAGACAAAACAGACTATCAAGGAGGCAAAACATGATATATTAAGGAAGACTGGGAATTTATCTCTTAAGGAGATTAGAGAATCTGTCATTCAAAGAGATAAACCAACACTATATGTCAAGATCAACTCCATTCATAATAATTTAGAATAGTTTGTGAAGGGATGTGCGGAGGATTCAAGAATCTTAAGGGCAACTGCTAATTTTTACGCTACAATGTATCCCAAGATTAACATAATCTTGAAATTTCTTAAGGTGAAGATGGTGGATGAGGATTTGCTTACTGCAGTAAAGAATTTTTAATCAACTTTGTTAGCAATGAGCGTAAAAAGAATGAGTTGTGAACACCTTGCAATGAGTTTCATAAAGGAACTTAAAGTTTAAGGTTGTATCACTAGAGAAGGTAAAGAGGAGCTGAATACAAAGATTGATCCAAATATCTCTAGAACTTACCCTAATTTTCAACTTGTTATATATGCTATTAATGAAGGTTATGAACAAATTAAGAAGGATGCAGAGGCAAAGGGGGAGAGACAAAAGCAAGCTCTAAATGAAGGCTAAAAGTTCCTAGCATGGAAGCAACAACCTCAATCCAAGACCACTCTACAACAACAACAATAACAATCTAAGGAAGAGGTTAAGTTCCTTATAGGAAGACCTCCTCCCAAGATTGACCCAAATGAGCTTGATAGAAGAAGATAAGCAGATCCTCCTATCAAGAACAATTCTCCCCACAACTTTAATCCATGCTACCGAACATAGGCTTGTATTTAGTTATAGAATTTTCTTAAGCTTTAATAGATTAGCTTAGAGTAGGAACAAATTGTAATTGTATTATTCTCATTATCAATGATAAGATAATAAGTGTTTATCAATCAATTTAATATAGATATAACTATTATATTTTTCTAATAACTTTTCTTTAGAAGGAGAGCAAGACTTGGATGCTTACTAATTGAGGACTCTAGACAATGCAAGAATTATCTAAGTATGGGGGAGCTCAGCAAAGCCTCAATGGTTCACTCACCATGAGGGAGTATTCTATATATCCTAGTAACTCTATTTTAATTTCTTACTTACTAAGTTATTTCTTACTACTGTATGTTTGTAATTGATAAAAAAATGGTTAAGCTTATTGGATTCAGCTTAAAGATTACTCAATGTTGGTCCTAAATAGCTTATGTAATCGGTTAGAGGGGTGAATGATGATTTAACTTGTTTAAAATTGATCTTTGAAAAATTTTACAAGTTAGTTAATGTATGTTGAATTAAATGCTATATGTGCAAATTGTTAAGATAAAACTACACAACTCAGCTCAGGCTGACTTGGTTTGGTCTAAAGTTGTGATCAGTAAAACTTACTCAGCTCAAGTTGGTTTTCAAGCTTTAGTAAAATGAGAGAAAGTGATGCTTATGCTGAGTGATATACTAGAAATAATAAAGATAAAGTTAATGAATTTTAATACCTGAGATTTTATACTATCTACCCCTAGCCTACCACCAATCCCTAAATTCTTTTACAAGCTTTAATCCACTACTATGAACTCCTTTAACAAGAAGAGAAGCCTTTGACAATGGGTAGGTTGTACAAGTGAGTACCTTCCAAGTTAACTACAACTTAGTATAGTGTGAATACCCTTCTCAAACTATAATCACTCAATTTAAGAAATTGATTTATAAGAACAAAACTCAACTTATAAATCATTTGTTTCTTTATAATGTGTAACTTAGCTTATCTAAGCCCATTAGTTTCTCTCTATTATAAATAGATTAAGAATGATATGTTTGCTTTTTGAGATTGCTTGAGGAATTTCGAATGCTGAGATTGATTGAACAGAGTTTCATCTCTTTAGAAATTTCACCAGGTTATAAACGTTTGCTTTAATCTCTATTTATACTTGTAGATTCGTGAAACTAGCCATTGCAACTAGTCATCTTGAATTTGTCTTCAAATTTCTTCTTTTTACTACTTTAAGTTATTGGTCCTTAGATGGCTTGTAAACAACCACAGAGGGGGGGGGGTGAATGCGAATCTTGGTTACTTTTTATGATTTATGAAATTTTGTTTCGCCAAGTTAAGTTTTTATATGCGTGCTGAGTTGCAATACAAAAACTGTATAAACTGCTTAGCTTCGCTGGCATAGTTTATCTACAATCTGCTATTGAGTACTCGACTTAGCACGGATTGGCTTTCAAGCAAAACAAATAACAAAGGAGAGATGATGAATGAGCTGATCAAAGTAAAAGCTAAAAGTGTAAGTTTAGAACTTCAATAACTAAATTTTATCATGGTTTAGCCCTGAGCCTACCTCCAGTCCCCGGATACCGATTTTGAGTTTTAATCCTCTAGTGTTCGTTCTTGACTTAAGGCAGAGCAGCCTTTACAATGGGTAGACGCAATTTTACAAAAAGTACCTTCCTTCCTAACTACTGCTCAACTCAGTTTGGGTACCCTTCCCAAACTGACACTCAGATTTGAATAAAAAGATTGAGAACTTAATTCAACTTATAAAAACGTTGAATCCTTACAATGTTAAATCTAAGTAATTCTCTCTATTACAAATGAATTTGGAATTGATGTTTACTGATTGCTTGAGTTTGGAATTTCTTGAAGCTGGGAGTAATTTCACAGAGTTTCAGCTCTATAACAAATTCAAGGTGGTTCACAAAGTTTGAACATCTGCTTCAGTCTTCTATTTATACTTGAAGCTTTGCGAAGTAGCCAATGCAAACTTATCGAGGTCCCTAATCTTCAATTTCTCTTCTCTTCATATCTTTCGAATCTTCCCATTAGAGGCAGATTCCAAGATGTTTAGAGATAGAAATTTGAAAGTTGAGGCATGATAAAATTCCATTGGAAAAATATCATTTTATCTTTAAGCAATTCGGTTGAGAGAGGCGCGCGATAGTGCAACGTGGAATCATCAAATTTATTGAATTGCTGATGTTGGCAGAGTCGCATGGAGACACTGGAAAATGACGCATGTCAGATATTCCTTTTGCATTTGGACCTTAGTGAGGGAATCCTGATATTTCGTATTGGCACCTATTGTCTTGTGAGGACCATTGGAAATCTTCCTTAAATTCAGCACTATTTAACTTGAAGAGCAATTAAAGAATATTTTGTCTCTCATAGAATTTATTAGTAAACAACTTTTAATTAATAAAAGCAAACTCAACCCAACTGAGTTGATATTCTTCTAAACTACGTAGTACTCAGCACAGACTCAGCTTTTCCTACTCTAAGCCGTTACTTAATTAATTACTAAGAAAAAATGAGTTATTTTTCCTTAAACAAACTCTACTCAAATTCATTAATTAAGAGTATACTTAGTACTCAATTAATTTCACTATCCTAGACAGTTTGATATTTCCAAAATATTAAAGTACTGTGAGGTATTATTAACTTGGGTTCTACAACCTCCCCCATTTTGGATAGATAACCAACTGGGTAGTAGAAGAAGTTAATAAAATAAGTAGTTTAGAGATACCAAGAATACCTGAAAGTGATGTAAGACTCCCTTGTGCTGAGTGACTTCCCTTAGTCAACTTGAACTCCCCCATACTGAGAGAGTCTCCTTCAAGTAGCTTAGCTACCCCATACTTAGAAGATTTTTCTTCACTTTGGGACTTTGTCTTACTTCAACTTTACTTCAAAGTTGGTCTCTAGTACGATTTCCTACATAACATTTTTAATACACAGCAGAAACATACATACAACATAAAAATAAAGTTAAGAAGATCTAAACTTAAGGTGTGAACTTGTAACTTTTTATTAAATAAAAAAGAATGACTTAGTTAGTACATTATTTATGTCCTGAACTAAGATTAAATACTGAATCCCTATTACAAAAGAATATAGCCTATACTACTTTCTATGTACAGAAGAAGAAGATCTAGTAGTCTTGTCTTGGTTGGATTTTGGATATTGCTGCTAAGGAGGCTTATGATGAAATGGCTCCCTTGAAAGAGTTCCCTTATTAAGATTCACCATTCGAAGAGCATCTTCAACTACCTTCTCCCCCTTTGCTATCTAACCTTGCAAAATTTGTTCAAGGTCGGTATTAAAGGTATCGAGGGCAGCCCTGAAGTTCTCTTGCTGAACTATGATCTGCGGGGATATCTCTTGCTCTAGTTACTTTTTGCCTTCAATGGTAAGAAAGGCTTGATCGTTAAGCTCACTAAGAAGAAGATGGTGACATCTTGAGTGGTGTGTAATATGCTCAAATCCTTGACACACGAACTGTTGAAAGCATTGAAGAAAACCTTGGAAGTCCATTGCAATCAGTGCTATCTTCAGTTGCACCTCAATATCATGTACCTTGGGACCTATAGATGATATACACTTTATAGTGTAATCAATGTCCTTTACGTCCAGCTCACCTGTCTTCATCAAAGTACCAATGTTCTTCTATAGGTGTTCCACTTTGAGTTTGATGACATTCAACTTCATGTAAATAGTCATCCCAGTCTCAAGGAAAAGAGATTATATAGCTGGCAAACTCGGAGTATGCATGTTTGGAAAAATCTTCCCCATGGTAGATACAAGAAACTTCTGTGAGGAGGAGACTTTATCAGTAATGTGCTCATTGACCTCTCGCTAGATGGTGTCCATTTTAGTGTGGAGAGAATCAAGATTGATGACAGGGACCTTATCCATTTTAGATGATATTGTCTTTAATAGCTTCACCATTTCATCCTGCTTGTTATCGTGGAGAAGTAAGAACTTAGACTGAGCTTCAACTAGATTTTCTATGTTTTGGATAACATCTTTGGTTATTTCTACCTCTTTAAAGACATTCTTGTTCTTATGATCGGGTTAGTCTTTTTATTTTAGCCTGCTCCTCACCTAGCTTATGGATTTGTGTCATTTGAGTAGTCATATTGGCACTCAAGAGACTCAACTGCTCAGTAGTAGCATCCACACTACCCTTTATCTTTCTTGCAACAACATTAGCCATTGTAATAGACTTGGGGATAGACATGATTACTACCCCAAGCTAGACTGCAAAATCCGTCAACCTTGTGAGTATCAAAGCCATCTTATCCACCTAAATTTTGGCACTCTCTTTTGCCAAATGATTTTGAATAGCCAACAAGCTACCTTGGATCCTCTCAAACTCTTCAAAGTATAGAGATTCACTAGCACACTTGTGTGCTGTTTGAACTTAGGTAATTTTGCCTTTGGTTTGGAGGATAAGCCCATTAATTCATGAGCAAGTATCACTTTGCTTACTGCTCCATCTAACTTAGCATTCATCTTAAGCATTTCTTCTTAGCTAACTCTCTGATTTCAGCTAAGAAAGATGCATCAGCCAAATCCTCATGGAGTGGCTCTCTGTTGGGTTCAGTTGCTTCATGAGCTATAAAATTTGCCTCAGCAATCTAACCACTTGCTTTTCCCTACTGAGTGTAGTTCTCAACATTGGGAACTTTCCTAACCAAAGAGGTGAAGTGGGTAGAAGATGGGTTTGAAGAAGAGGGTGGTTCAAAGGTTTATACATTTGAAGAAGTTTTGGGGATGGTTTGGTTGAGCGGAATAGAAGGTATAATGGATGTACAAGGAAGGGTTTGAGGTTGAGATTGTAGAGGAGAAGATTTGGTAGAAGGATTGTTTACTGGGGAATGACTCGGAGAGAATGAGTAATGGCTTTTTGTAGATGAAAAAATGTGAATGTGTGAGTTTTGGGTATTAACAGGTGAAGAAGGGATTTGGATAAGAGAATTGATAGTTTTGGAAGGAGGAGGAGAATTTATAGATGGTTTTTCAGAATCGACATGAGTAGAAACTGAGGCATTTGAAGGGTTTACAGGAGAAGGTGGGATTTTAGGATTTACAAGAGAAGAGGGGGTAGGAATTTTTGAAACCTCTAGGTTAGTTGTTTGACCCAAGGATGGGTCAGCTTAAGGTTACTCATCCTGAGTTGAGGATTCCTCAACATGAGTGAAAAAGGGTGTGGGGATGTTGGGTTCCTAAGGAACAGACTCATTAGGAATAAGGGAGAGGGTGTCTCCAAAATCCTCCTCGCTGCTCACCACTTGCACATTGCTTTGTAGGGGCCTACTGGTGGCAGAACACTTGCGTTGGATGCCCTTGACTTTGGCAAATACTTCCTGAACCTCAACTGCAGCATTAGGACTTAGAGTTTCCTCTTCTCTTGACTTCTTAGCCTTGCCTTGCTCCTCTGATTCCTCATAAAACACCATTTTGCGCTTTCTTAAGAGTAGGTACTCATTGGCTACAGCCACATCTTCTGTTTCCTCTGCCTGCTTCTCAGCTTACATCTTTGCCTCTACTTCTCTTTGGGTGGGGGATTTGGCCTTCATTTATCTTCTTTATCACTGAGTTTGAGCAGGGGCCTCATTAGTTTTCGATTTCGTAGGGCTTTTCCCCCTAGCCTTGGAGGAAGCAACCTTCTTCTTGGGAGAGGAGGTGATGGTGACTTTCTCCAGGATGCTGGATATGGGAGCATTGTCAGATTCATCACTATCATTGAAGTCCACCATGAATCCATCTGCATCCTCCTTTAGGATGTACACAGGCACTACTGTCGGTACACACTTCAGCTTCCTCTTTTATTGTGCTTTATTGTACCTAGCAAGCACGTGATTGTGAAGCAGTCTGCTGAAATGCGCCATCTTGAATCGCTTCTTATCTAGTTGAACTGTTTCACCGGACTCCCCCAAAAACTGAGCTAAGCCCACTTTCCCTGACCTCATTAGTTCAATAATGAGGTAACCATAGTGATAGACGGTAGTCAAATGTGTCAAATTATGAAGGATCATCACTAGCCAATTTAGCTTTTTACCCTCTACCATACGGTAGACCACATGCCTCTCAAAATAGGTGCAGCTAGTCACTGAGCCCATTTTTGGTAGCAGTAGCTTCACCACCAATTCGTGGCACATCCTCGCAGTCCAACTCATATCGCTGGTTGCTATCTCCCCAAAAACGTAATTCACGGGGAGCTCCCAATCTTTAGGATAAATGACGGTGTCTTCATCACTAGTCCTTCAGAGTTGAGTGCCCTTGTTGGGCATATTGAGAATGCTCCCTATCAGCCTTGCGTAGATGAGGGTGGATTGTTCACCACTTTTCACTTTTCTACTAATAAGTTTAATAGTTTGTTCACAAGATTCGGCTATATATCAATGGTGCCAAAAACTTGATCGTGAGTTTTTGGCTATACTCGTTCCGAAAGACTTATCCCCGGCAACTGCGTCAAAAACTTGTTCATGAAAAATATAGGTG
>CATIWQ010043028.1:0-15053 GCA_949673415.1 Euphorbia schlechtendalii
AAAGAAAAACCCATTGAAAACACCCAATCTGGAAATACTTTCACAGGACTATGAATAGCTTGGGATAAGCTATCTAAACAAGAGCTTAAGATTACTCTAACTGCTCAAGTAAAGAATTTTAAATTTCCAGATAATCTTAAACAGATTTTTGGTAGGGTTTTAAATTTCAAACTTTTGTTTTCCCTTGTAAAATTTCCTTAATTAAAATAATTTAATTTTACAGGTTATTTAAAATTTTCTTTCATCTTCCAAAATAAACTTTGATAAAAATCTTGAAACTCTTTTATCATTCTAGTTAAACTCATTCAACAGGTACTTCAGTCGGGACTTACAATCACACTGCCCTATTTCCCAAGGCCTGTTGTTTATTCTGAAATCAAAATAGATTTTAAGAGATTTTTCAAAATTTATTTTAGAGAACCGTTAGCAAACTTGAACATAAATAACCCATTTACTCCGGCATAAAATATTTTCTTATAGATGGAAAATTACATAACTAGAACTTAATAACCAAAAGCTTACAAAAATATAAAAATATAAGTAAAAACTCAAAAACTTAAAAATCTATACTAATAGATTGCTTCTGCCTATGTGCATAAAACAATACCTTTTTCATTTCTCTTCTCTTCTTTTATATATGTCTTTTCTTGCTTATCACGTATTAATTATTATAACAATAGTGGTGGGGACATATTCCCACTACACCAAATTACAGCTGTCTCTCTTATACAATTTTCTCTAGCTATCTTTTCTTTAGAGCGGTATATTCCCTTTCGATGCCGTGGACTTTTCTTCCTGGGCTTTGCTGAATGCTCCAGGCGTATCTACTCTTTGGGCTTTCTCAATGTCCATATTTTGCTTAGTATCAAAATTTATTATGGGCCTTTGTAGTCTTAGATTTAACTGGTTTGCTAATTCAAATGTCTTATTGAACCAGTCGACCCATCCTTCAGATGGTCTAGTGTCTATGGTTTCAAGCCCATTTGCGAGGTCGTATTGGGCCTTTTCCACCTCCTTGGTAGTATTGTCTATTTCTACTGACAGGTCTTTTATAGTTTCCGTGTTATCGTAAATCATCTCTAATCTTTCTAAAATTAAGTCTTCTTTAGTTTTTTCTTTATCACTTATAACTCCTGTGTATGACATATTATTCTTGCAGTGTTCTAATTTTTCTTCTAAATCTTGTATTTTCTTTCTCATTAAATTCTCATCTTGTTCTTTCTCTATCAATTGTACTTGAAGATTATTTACTTGTCTTTTGAGATTTATCATTTCTTCAGGTATATCTTCTGGTATATCTACTTGCATTGTTAGTATATCCTTTGTATTTGTAGTTTCTTTGGTTATCTCGGAGCTGGTATAAAAAGTGGTTAAGAATTTCTTGGCCTCTGTATATGCTTCTTTAACTGACATGTATTTCTTGTATTTTGGGTCTTTATGAGTAAAAATGGTTTTCTAGCGTTTGTCTTGGATTTTCTAATATAATAAGATTTTGTTTTCTCATTATAGGGTTTTTCTATCCTTTATATTTATAATTTTTATTTTTTGATTTCTTAGTGGTACAAGATGTACAAACTTCTTGTCCGTATTGTTGTGGTGTATAAATATTATTACAAAACCCATAGTTATTTTTCATTTGTCTCTGTATACTTATTTATGTACATTTCTTTTCTAAATGTTTCATTATTTTGTATGCTAATGTGGTTATATTTAAAGTAAAATTATTTTCTTTTTCTTTGAATTTATTTCCTACTTCTTGAATTTCCTGACCTAATGATCCTGGTAGTTTAACAAGTAATTTCTTTTTAATTCTTTTTTATAAGTATTTTGACTTTTGGCTGTGAAATGTATATAGTCATTTAAAAATGGCACTATATATTTCCAGTCATTGTTCTAAATTATTATCTTCTTCCCAACAGTATTTACAAATTTCTGTGTAACAATTATAACATTGATCTCTCAATTCTATAACTGGGTATAAATGACATTTATAACATTCTTTGTCATCATTTCCTTTTCTATAATTCCATGTATGTTATATGCATTCAGTTCTATCCATAAAGTTTATATTTTTATATCTTTCTATTGCATCTAATACGTCTAATGGTTCATTATTATCTTCGTCATTTTCTGAGGTATATTCTTCTATTTCACTTACAATTGAGTATATATAAAAATACTTATGTTTTTAAAGATGTTTTAGAACAGAGAAATTGGAGAGAAAGACTTAGACTAATGGAAGAAAGAATTGCTAATTTAGAAGAAAGGATAAGTATACTAGAAGAAGAAAAATTAGAAATAACTATACAAGAAAATAGTCAGAAACATATTATAGATTTATTATAAATTGATATAAATGATGAGATTTTATTAGACTTATACAAAAAAGATTTAACTATCATAGAATTAACAGACAACCCTATAAAACACCATATACAAGTTATACTATTGAAATAACCTGTAAAATATAAGATTTAATTATACAAGGATTAACATTAATAGACTCTGGGTGTTCAACAACTAAAATAGACGATAAATTAATTCCTTCAAAATATAAACATAATTTAGATAGACCGACCGAATTAGTCAGACACAGGAGATACAACCTAATAATTCACTACAATTAGTAGAAATAAATAAAAAATTAGACGAAATTAAGAATTTAGCACTTGATACTAATATATTCTTTAAGAATAATTTGTCAAAATTAGAAGAAATAAATACTAAATTAGAATTAATACCAAAGGATTTATACATACCTGATAATATAGAACCTAAAATTAAAGGATTAGAAATTTTACTAGAAAAAATTTATAAAGACACAGAAAATAAGAATGAAGGATTAAACAATCTTTCAAATATAATAATTAATAGTCAGAATAGTATAATACAGAGTTTAGAAAGTCATAATCATTTAATACCTAATCCAATAAGAACTCATACTTTTATAACCTATAATCCTCTAGAAAATGAATAATATATTTTCAGGAAAAAGTTATACTCTAAGAGGAAGTAGTAGTAATAGTATTGATACTGAAATACAAGTGAGAATAAGTTTAAAAGAATTTTTAGTATAAAAACAAAAGAATATACTGAAGAAATAAATTTAACTGAAGTAATAGATATAGAAAAGGATTTAGAAAGTTATAAACAAAATGAGAAAAAGCTATTGAACCCTAAAATACTTTATCAAAAGGGTAAATGGATAGAAAATTATAGACTTCTCATAAAATCTGAAGAAAATTCCATAAAATGTGGAGACAGTGATATAGTTAATATACCTTTAATAGATAAATCTATAGCTAAACAGATAGCTAAAGATGGATATAAATATACTCATTTAGGCCTTATTATAATAGGAATAAAAGGCATGATTAGACAAGATCTAAGAGCACATACTGCTATAACAATATACGATGATTCAATACAAGAAGAAGCTAAGAAACTTTTAAGCATAATGGATATAGACATGAATGACAATAGAGGATTATTCTATTGTACTCTAGAATTCCTTTTAGAATCAAAAGACTTACACCAGATAAAGATAGGAATCATGATTAAAGGTTATGGTTTAATAAATAGAAATAATCTTTTAATAACCATTGGATTAATTGGTAAATCGATTAATTCAACTAATATAAAATACAAATGTAAGGCGGAAGACATAATACAAGCCTTAGCATCAAAAGGCATTAGGTTTATAAAACCACCAAAATTTTC
Organism: Euphorbia schlechtendalii; assembly: GCA_949673415.1. NCBI lineage: Eukaryota > Viridiplantae > Streptophyta > Magnoliopsida > Malpighiales > Euphorbiaceae > Euphorbia > Euphorbia schlechtendalii. The sequence goes on from CATIWQ010043028.1 coordinate 3,721, forward strand.
AGTCGAAACCTATGCTGGAATAGAATGGAATATAACTAGACTATTTAAAGAAAGTCAAATAAAGCTTATACCCGAAGGAAGTCAAAATTTTGAAGATAATATGGGTAGAATTAGCATTAGATTTGATAATTATAGAAACCAAATAGAAAATTTAGATACAGATACTTAGACTAATAGTTCATGGGCTGTTAATGAACAAATACAGATTGAGTAGACCTAAAATTAGACCCTATAGAAACTATATTTTATGATTATATAACGAAAAATACTTGAAGAACAGAGAAAATTATAATAAAATTGTAATACAATTTATAAACCAATCAATAGAATAAAGAAAGAATTGGATTAAAAAAGCATATGAGAATAATAGACCTCAAATAATAATAATAGACATCTTTAAGAAAAGAATATATTTAGAAGAAATTATAAAGGTATTAGAATCAGAAGAAATTGAGACATCAAGTAATTATAGTAGAAATCTAATGGAAACAAAAGAATTAGAAGAATTTCTTAATAATATACCTCAAGAATTAATAGATGGAATTGGGCCATCTAATACTAAGATAGAAACACCATTGGAATCACCAAAGCATGAGCCTACATAGATAAATTATACTAAAGGAAATATACCTCCAAGACAATATACAGAATACCAAAATAATAATGAGAAATATAGATCTAAAGGAAATAGATTTGGTATAGGAATATACAAAGAAGAAAGCCTATTGCAATTAGAAAAATATTTGCCTGGTCCATTTTACTATGTATTGATTCTAATATTTTTTCGTTTATTTGTCTTTCAAATTTAATTTCTAAATGAAAGTTTCTTATTAAATTTCTAATAAATTCTAATTGATCGTCTAGATCTGCAAATCCTATAGATCTAAGAGCAATAAGATTGTTAAGTTGACTGGTCTGTATTTTATCTTGTCTAGTTATAAATTGCGTCCTATTTACTAATCCTTCAGGATTGTCTTGGTTATACGATATAGTAACTTCTTCAGCTTTATTGTATAATATTATTTGTTTATTGTTCATTCACCAATAAAAGTCTTTCTAAATTCTAAAATTTATTTCTGAATTTGGTTTATTTTATCTTTAATTTCCTTTCTCAATTCTTCTAAAATTTTTTGAGTTTGTCTTTTTAATTGTTCGGGTTATATAAGTAATTAGTTAATTTCTTTTTTATTAGGAAATTTATCAGTCTTTTTTAAAGTCTTTTCAACTCTATTCCTAAGAGTTTCTATCTGATTCTTAAGATATTCTTGATTATTAATAATCTGCAAATTATCAATAGTTCTTAATAATTCAATTATAACCTTATCTGTTTTGTGTAAATGTTTTGATAAATTTATAATTATGTCTACTATGGTATTCAACTGGTATGCTATAGTATTTTCTTCAGTATTATGGTATATATGGTGGTATGCTTTGTTTTCAAAGTTACAAACGTTCTTTGTAGAATAATTATTATAAATCTTATTAGGTATAACCAAATCTAAATAATCTAATTTTCTTTATTTATCCAGTATGTTTTTTATATTAGTATATCAGGAATCTACTTCCACGCTCTAATACCATAAAAGGAGGGAGGGTCTTCTGAATTTCTACTTCAATTTAAAAACGGGTATTAAAATTTTCAGATTCAGATAAAATAATTGAGGTTAATTCAAGATTATAGGTTCTAATTTTTTCTTTTAAACTTTCTATTTCTGTTTTAGTTCTTAACTTTCTATTAGTGAAATCTATAATTCTAGTTCTAATCCAATAGTATATTATTTCATTATTTTTATAAGTTATGATTTCGTCTATGTAACAAGCTAATCTTACTTTATAAAAATCATACATTATGTTAGCTCTTTTTAATTGTATTTCTAAAAGGTCTAATTTATCTTGCAAAGTTAAAATTCTAATCATTCTTAAAAATAATTGCAACGTATAGTATACATCTAGCAACAATTTTCTTGTCACTTACTAGAGAGATCACCTTTCAGTACAATCTAGAAATGAGAGGATACTTATAATTACTAAGTATAAAATTATAATTCAGAGTATCTACAGAGTATGAGATTTATACCTCTTCAGCTTTTGTTCTCTAATCTTTCTTGGTTAAATTCTGCTCACAATATATCAACTTTGCTTTAAAAATTTTGGTGTGAATTTTTAACAGAACTTAAGTCTATATTTATAGCTGAGGAAAAGGTAAAGTATATCGGCTACTTGTTGTTACCAGATCTTTATAATTGCTTTCTTACTTTATTGCTTACGTCTGTTTATTTTTTTCAGAATATCTGATTTATTGTTTGCTTACGTAAGTGCTTACGTTTATTATCAATATTATTGCTTATCTGTTGAAATGTGTCTCTTTCTCTCTTTATTTCTTTTTGTCTTATTCAATAATTGTATGTGTCTGACTTTTGTTTAGTAATATGGGTTTTATATGACCTATTTCTTTCTTACTCTTATCTTTTTCTTATAAATATTTTATAACTATTATTAAAAATATACTTATTAAATATTATACTTTAATATAATTTTACCGACAGAAATTTAAAGAAAAACTCGTTGAAAACACCCAACCTGAAAATACTTACACAAGACTATGAATAGCCTGGGATAAACTATCTAAACAAGAGCTTAAGATTACTCTAACTGCTCAAGTAAAGAATTTTAAATTTCCAGATAATCTTAAACAGATTTTTTGGTAGGGTTTTAAATTTCAAACTTTTGTTTTCCCATGTAAAATTTCCTTGGTTAAAATAATTTACTTTTACAGGTTATTTAAAATTTTCTTTCATCTTCTAAAATAAACTTTGTTAAAAATCTTAAAACTCTTTTATCATTCTAGTTAAACTCATCCAACTGGTACTTAAATCAGGACTTACAATCAGAGTGCCCTATTACCCAAGGCCAGTTGTTTATTCTGAAATCAAAATAGAGTTTAAGAGATTTTTCAAAATTTATTTAAGAGAACTGTTAGCCAAGTTGAACATAAATAACCCATTTACTCTGGCATAAAATATTTTATTATAGATGGAAAATTACATAACTAGAACTTAATAACCAAAAGCTTACAAAAATATAAAAATACAAGTAAAAACTTAAAAACTTAAAAATCTATACTAATAGATTGCTTCTGCCTATGTGCAGAAAACAATACCTTTTTCATTTCTCTTCTCTTCTTTTATATATCTCTTCTCTTGCTTATCACGTATTAATTATTCTAATAATAGTGGTGGGGACATATTCCAACTACACCAATTTACAACTGTCTCTCTTATAGAATTTTCTCTGGCTATCTTTTCTTTAGAGCGGTATATTCCCTTTCGATGCAGTAGACTTTTCTTCCTGGGCTTAGCTGGATGCTCCAAGTGTATCTACTCTTTGGGCTTCCTCAAGGTCTATATTTTGCTTAGTATCAAAATTTATTATGGGCCTTTGTAGTCTTAGATTTAACTGGTTTGGTAATTCAAATATCTTATTAAACCAGTCAACCCATCCTTCAGATCGTCTAGTGTCTATGGTTTTTCCTTTATCATAAATCATCTCTAATCTTTCTAAAATTAAGTCTTCTTTAGTTTTTCCTTTATCACTTATAACTCCTGGGTATGACGTATTATTCTTGCAATGTTCTAATTTTGCTTCTAAATCTTGTATTTTCTTTCTCATTAAATTCTCTTCATGTTCTTTCTCTATCAATTGTCCTTGAAGATTATTTACTTGTCTTTTGAGATTTATCATTTCTTCAGATATACCTTCTGGTATCTCTACTTGCATTGTTAGTATATCCTCTGTATTTGTAGTTTCTTTGGTTATCTCAGGGCTGGTATATAAAGGGGTTAAGTATTTCTTGGCCTCGGCATATGATTCTTTAACTAACATGTATTTCTTGTATTTTGGGTCTTTATGAGTAGTGACCTGTATAACCTGTTCCCAAGTCTTATAGATCCCTGGTTGAGGACCATTGTAAATGACATATGCGATGTCGTTAGTATTTCTTTGGGTAAAGTATACACTAAACCCATTTATTGCTACAATGGTATGTTTATCATCCTTTCTATTTACTGCCACCCATAGATTGTCTAATAGTATTCTTTCTATATCATTCAGTATAGTTCCTTTGGGGTAGTTAAACGCCCACGAAGTCTTGTCTCTCCATAGTCTGCGAAATTGTGTCTGTCTGAGAATACTAACGCCTTTGGTTTGGGCTGGTTTCTGTTTATAATTTGTACTTCTTCTGGAATCTATCTAACTTCTGAGGTATTTATTAATGCTGCTAATGTTGGTCTCAACAAAGTATTTCCATGGTATTTTGTTATCTTTTCCTTATCTTTATTAATAGAAGACTTCATTTTCTTGTATATCCTTTCTCCCTCGGGGTCGGTATTTCCTGCAATATCAGAAAATTGTAAGTCTAGATAATATATCAGTAATTTTATTATTTTCATCCTGTATATGTTCTAATTGTGGCTTATAACCTTTTTGTTATAAGAGTGAAGTTAATTTATGTCATCTTTTATATGATGATCTCTTCTTTTCTTTCTTTAAGTTGTTATAGTATTTAACAATGGCAATACAATCAGTTCTAATAGTGAATTCTGTCTTACCAATTATAAAATATTCAAAAGATTCTAACGCATAGTATATAGCTAGTAGTTCTGAGTCTGTAGTACTAATTTCTCCTTTTTCTTTAAAGGATCCACTAGTATATCTACAAATTCTTTCTTCTGATTTATTTGAAGTCTTATGCGGTTTGCTGATCAACACAGCTCCCCAACCTGATGCTGATCCATCAGTTTCTATTATTAAATAATCTATATCTAAAGGAATTTCTAATTTAGGTAAATTCGTTACCTTTTCTTTCGTACTTCTAATTATCTCATAGTCTTTATAATTTAGTTTCTCAAATACTTCTTTACCAGTTTTCAAATATAATGATTTTAAATATTTTGACAAGTCTTTTATAAAAGGTCTGGCATAATTTAACAATCCTAGTATTTATTGTAATTGTTTCTTTTCTTTTATAACCTCGGGAATTTCTAAAATCTTATTCATTATATGTGGTTGTAATTCTATTTGTCCATTTCCAATTACAACTCCAAGAAATTTATCTTAGTCTTTCCCAGTTCTATCTTTTTCTTTGATATTATAAGATCATTTTCTTCGAATTTCTTAAAAACTTGTCTAAGATGTCTATTATGGTCTCTAGCACTTTTGCTAAAAATAAGTATATCATCTATGTATACTGTAGTAAATTCTGAATAATTCTCAAAAAATTCTATCTATTCTTTTCTAGAAGACTGCAGGTGTATTTTTAAGTCCTAACGGCATTACTAGCCATTCCCAGTGTCCTATGGGATTTGGACAAATAAATGCAGTCCATTCTATAGTCTTTATGCATTTTAATTTGATAGTATCCTGATTTAAGGTCAAATTTACTCATGAATTATGATCCTTGTATTTTATTTATAAGCATTTCTTTATTAGGTATATTATATCTATTATCTTCGGTATTATCAGTTAGCTGTTAATAATTTATTACCATTCTAGGTTTTCCTCATTTCTTTTATGCATTATTATTAATAAAGAAACTAGGTGTTCTATGTCTTGATTTTGATCGTCTAATAAAATTATTTTTTATAAGTTCTTCTAAAGCTTCTTTATACCATTGTAACTCTTGATTATTAACAGGTGTTGATTTTGCTCTTATAGTTATATCAGGATTTATAGTTTCTAACTTATATTCTGTGGGATTTCTATTCCAATGTTTCTGAGGATTTTCTCCTATTATTTCTAATTTTTCAAGTCTAGATTGATATTGTAAAATATCATCGTCTAAAATTATATTATTTAATTGATTAGCATAAATATAATATGATTCTATTATATGCAAGTCTATATCTTCTAAGCAGTTTATTTGTTTTTGTTTTTGTTTCTGTCTTTGCCTCTCATCCCCTTGAGAAAAAGTTTTAGAAGTAATTGGTATAGAAAAAGTATTGAAACTAAAACTTATATAATCTTTAGTTATTACGGCCATTCGATTATCATGTATAAGATATCCTAATCCTAGAATGGCTAAGTATCCTAATTGATATAGATTTCTAACTGGATTATTAGTTATAGTAGTAACTAATGTATCTCTATTTATGTCTATAATTTCTATTATAATTTCTGGTATGTATTGTGAGCACATGGTTATACTACCTTCCATTTATCTTCCAATAGTGGGTCTATCTAAATTATGTTTATATTTTGAAGGAATTAATTTATCATCTATTTTAGATGTTGAACACCCATAGTCTATTAATGTTAATCCTTTTATAATTAAATCTTGTATTTTACAGGTTATTTCAATAGTATAACTTGTATATGGTGTTTTATAGGGTTGTCTATTAATTCTATGATAGTTAAATCTTTTTTCGTATAAGTATAATAAAATCTCATCATTTATATCAACTTCTAATAAATCTATAATATGTTTTTGGCCATTCTAAATTATTATCTTCTTCCCAACAGTATTTACAAATTTCTGTATAACAATTATAACATTGAGCTCTTAATTCTATAACTGGGTATAAATGACATTTATAACATTCTGTCATCATTTCCTTTTCTATAATTCCATGTATGTTCTATACATTCAGTTCTATCCATAAAGTCTATATTTTTATATCTTTCTATTGCATCTAATAAGTCTAATGGTTCATTATTATCTTCGTCATTTTCAGAGGTATATTCTTCTATTTCACTTACAATTGAGTATATAGTTTCTGTATCACTAACTTCCTCAGTTATTGCTAATAGGTCTAAATTAATATTTTCTACTAGCCTAGATTCTCTTGTATGTATATTATGTTTATTAGGGCATTTAGTGGATAAATGACCTATTTCTCCACATCCATAACATGTAATAGTATCTTTGTATTGTCTTTTATCAGTAAACCTTCTAACATGTATTTTAGGGTTTAAAAATGGTTTTCTAGCGTTTGTCTTGGATTTCCTAATATAATAAGATTTTCTTGTCTTATTATAGGGTTTTTCTATCCTTTTGTATTTATAATTTTTATTTTTTGATTTCTTAGTGGTACAAAATGTACAAACTTCTTGTCCATATTGTTGTGGTGTATAAATATTATTACAAAACCCATAGTTATTTTTCATTTGTCTCTGTATACTTATTTCTGTACATTTCTTTTCTAAATGTTTCATTATTTGGTATGCTAAGGTGGTTATATTTAAAGTATAATTATTTTCTTTTTCTATGAATTTATTTCCTACTTCTTGAATTTCTTGACCTAATGATTCTGGTAGTTTAAGAAGTAGTTTCTTCATAAATTCTTTGTTATAAGTATTTTGACTTTTGGCTGTGAAATGTATATAGTCATTTAAAAATGGCACTATATATTTCCAGTCATTGAGTTTTAATTGTTCCAAATTTCTTACCGCTTCTTTTTGTTGTATAATTGATCTGACATTGGGGTCTGTTGCAGTCAAAAGATTGCTTATGGTATTACAGAAATTCCAAGGGTTATTTACTACATGTATGAGTCTTGTATATTCTTGTGGAAAATTGATTTTAAAATCATCCCAAGTTCTTTTAGCAGTATTTCATAATGTAGTTTCTAAGAAACTATACATTTGTTCTGGAGTATGATTAAAATTCTTTTCTAAATAGTTTTTAACAGTTACACTTTTCCATTGCTGTATAACTTCTTGCCATATTTGAGGCAAATATTTTTCTAATTGCTTATGTTCAAGTTTGTTAACGGTTCTCTAAAATAAATTTTGAAAAATCTCTTAAAATCTATTTTGATTTCAGAATAAACAACAAGCCTTGGGAAATAGGGCAGTGTGATTGTAAGTCCCGACTTAAGTACCAGTTGGATGAGTTTAACTAGAATGATAAAAGAGTTTTAAGGTTTTTATCAAAGTTTATTTTGGAAGATGAAAGCAAATTTTAAATAACCTGTAAAAGTAAATTATTTTAATCAAGGATATTTTACAAGGGAAAACAAAAGTTTGAAATTTAAAATCCTACCAAAAAATCTGTTTAAAATTATTTGGAAATTTAAAATTCTTTACTTGAGCAGTTAGAGTAATCTTAAGCTCTTGTTTAGATAGTTTATCCCAGGCTATTCATAATCCTGTGTAAGTATTTCCAGGTTGGGTTGTTATCAATGAGTTTTTCTTTAAATTTATGTCGGTAAAATTATATTAAAGTATAATATTTATTAAGTATATTTTTAATAATAGTTATAAAATATTTATAAGAAAAAGATAAGAGTAAGAAAGAAATGAGTCATATAAAACCCAAATTACTAAACAAAAGTCAGACATATAAAATTATTGAATAAGGCAAAAAGAAATAACGAGAGAAAGAGACACATATCAATAGATAAGCAATAATATTGATAATAAACGTAAGCACTTACGTAAGCAAACAATAAATCAGATATTCTGAAAAAATAGACAGACGTAAGCAATGAAGTAAGAAAGCAATTATAAAAGATCTGGTAACAACAAGTAGCTGGTATACTTTACCTTTTCCTCAGTTATAAATATAGACTTAAATTCTGTTAAAAATTCACACAAAAAATTTTTTAAAGCAAAGTTGATATCTTGTGAGCAGAATTTAACCAAGAAAGATTAGAGAACGAAAGCTGAAGAGGTATAAATCTCATACTTTGTAGATACTTTGAATTATAATTTTATACTTAGTAATTATAAGTATTCTCTCCTTTCTATACTGCACTGAAAGGTGATCTCTCTAGTAAGTGACGAGGAAATTGTTGCTAGATTTATACTATACGTTGCAATTATTTTTAAGAATGATTAAAATTTTATCTTTGCAAGATAAATTAGACCGATTAGAAATACAATTAAGAAGCGCTAACATAATGTATGATTTTTATAAAGTAAGATTAGCTTGTTACACAGAAGAAATCATAACTTATAGAAATAATGAAATACTATACAATTGGATTAGAACTAGAATTATAGATTTCACTAATGGAAAGTTAAGAACTAAAACAGAAATAGAAAGTTTAAAAGAACAAATTAGAACCTATAATCTTGAATTAACCTCAATTATTTTATCTGAATCTGAAAATTTTAATACCTGTTTTTAAATTGAGGCAGAAATTCAGAAGACCATAATAGACATATTAGACAAGTTTTTAAGAAATTCGAAGAAAATGATCTTATAATATCAAAGAAAAAGATAGAACTGGGAAAGACTAAGATAAATTTCTTGGGAGTTGTAATTGGAAAATAAATTTCTTGGGAGTTGTAATTGGAAATGGACAAATAGAATTACAACCACATATAACGAATAAGATTTTAGAAATTCCTAAGGTTATAAAAGTAAAGAAACAATTACAACAAATACTAGGATTGTTAAATTATGTCAAACCTTTTATAAAAGACTTGTCAAAATACTTAAAACCATTATATTTGAAAACTAGTAAAGAAGTATTTGAGAAACTAAATTATAAAGACTATGAGATAATTAGAAGTATGAAAGAAAAGGTAAAGAATTTACCTAAATTAGATATTCCTTTAGATACAGATTATTTAATAATAGAAACTGATGGATCAGCATTAGGTTGGGGAGTTGTGTTGATCAGCAAACTAGCAGTTTTACTAAAAACAAGTATATCATCTATGTATACTGCAATAAATTCTGAATAATTCTCAAAAATTTTATCTATTCTTTTCTGCAAGACTGCATGTGCATTTTTGGGTCCTAACGGCATTACTAGCCATTCCTAGTGTCCTATGGGATTAGAAGCAATCTATTAGTATAAATTTTTAAGTTTTTAAGTTTTTACTTATATTTTTATATTTTTGTAAGCTTTTGGTTATTAAGTTCTAGTTATGTAAATTTCCATCTATAATAAAATATTTTATGCCGGAGTAAATGGGTTATTTATGTTCAAGTTTGCTAACGGTTCTCTAAAATAAATTTGGAAAAATCTCTTAAAATCTATTTTGATTTCAGAATAAACAACAAGCCTTGGAAACAGGGCAGTGTGATTGTAAGTCCCGACTTAAGTACCAGTTGGATGAGTTTAACTAGAATGATAAAAGAGTTTTAAGATTTTTATCAAAGTTTATTTTGGAAGATGAAAGCAAATTTTAAATAACTTGTAAAAGTAAATTATTTTAATCAAGGAAATTTTACAGGGGAAAATAAAAGTTGGAAATTTAAAACCCTACCAAAAAATCTGTTTAACATTATCTGGAAATTTAAAATTCTTTACTTGAGGTGTTAGAGTAATCTTAAGCTCTTGTTTAGATAGCTTATCCCAAGCTATTCATAGTCCAGTGTAAGTGTTTCTAGGTTAGGTGTTTTCAATGAGATTTTCTTTAAATTTCCGTCGGTAAAATTATATTAAAGTATAATATTTAATAAGTATATTTTTAATAATAGTTATAAAATATTTATAAGAAAAAAGATAAGAGTAAGAAAGAAATGAGTCATATAAAACCCTAAACAAAAGTAAGACATATACAATTATTGAATAAGACAAAAAGAAATAAAGAGAGAAAGAGACACATATCAACAGATGCTTAATAATACTAGTAATAAACGTAAGCACTTACGTAAGCAAATAATAAATCAGATATTCTGAAAAACTAGACAGACGTAAGCAATGAAGTAAGAAAGCAATTATAAAAGATCTGGTAAAAATAAGTAGCCGCCGGTATACTTTACCTTTTCCTCAACTATAAATATAGACTTAAATTCTGTTAAAAATTCACACCAAAAATTTTTAAAGCAAAGTTGATATCTTGTGAGCATAATTTAACCAAAAAGGATTAGAGAACAAAAGTTGAAGAGGCATAAATCTCATACTCTGTAGATACTTTGAATTATAATTTTATACTTAGTAATTATAAATATCCTCTCCTTTCTAGACTGCACTGAAAGGTGATCTTTCTAGTAAGTGACGAGTAGGGATGGTAAAGGGCCGGATCTGGATCCGGATCCATATTTCCATCATTTCAATGCTGACACAAGTACCATCTACCTTGGACCAAACTTGAAATGATGAAAATATGAGTCCAAATAAGATCCAGATCCGGCCCATTGACATCCCTAGTGACGAGAAAATTGTTGCTAGATTTATACTATACATTGCAATTATTTTTAAGAATGATTAGAATTTTAACTTTGCAAGATAAATTAGACCGATTAGAAATACAATTAAGAAGAGCTAACATAATGTATGATTTTTATAAAGTAAGATTAGCTTGTTACACAGACGAAATCATAACTTATAGAAATAATGAAATACTATACAATTGGATTAGAACTAGAATTATAGATT
>CATIWQ010043037.1:0-12994 GCA_949673415.1 Euphorbia schlechtendalii
CGGGGAAGGCATGTGCGTTCTAGAGATCAAATTACCAGAGAACAAGCAATTATATTTAATACTTTTATTTTTCTAAGTTTTTCAAGGTACAAAGTCTAAAATTTGAAGAATTTGAAGAACTAAAGAAGATCGCGACTACAGCATACATCTCGCACTCGTGAATATCTAGTTTCAAAACCTACTATTTCTGTGATTAAGGAAGTCATGATCATAACAGGCCTTCGCGATCACAACATGAGCCCCAGATTCTCCTTTTTAATAGAACGGGTTTTCTCTTTACTTTTCTTTTTTATATTTTTAGACTAGTTGTTTGTTTTTAGATTTTCAATTGAATAAAGTATTCCATAATGAGGACATTGTGTTCTTTAGTGTGGGGGGCAATAAATAAATCCCAAAAATCTAAAAAAAATTGAATAAAATTAAAAAAATTGAAGAATTTGAAAATTTTTCTAGATATTTTTGTTATTTATACATTATCCATTCTTATACTTTACTAACATTTGTCCAAGGTTATTTTGAGTGTTAGGTATTGCAAGTTTGATGTTAGTGCAAAATTTGAGCGCATGTTGAAATTGAGCGTTATTAGCACAACATTTAGCATTTGGCAAAGATGAGTGGTGAGTAACATTCGAAAGCAACATTCCAAGTAAGTTTCGATATATATTTCAATGTAACATGAATTAGTATAAGTTATATAGTTTTAGTTTAATGCTTTCGATAAGTTTAAGTGGAGTAATATCTAGTAGCATTCTTACTATGAGTTTTATGTGCAACTCTCGAATAAAGTCCTGTAAGTATTGATTATGTTTAAAGTGTTGGGAAACTATAGTCATAATACTTTGAAATTGATCAATAAAGGATGAGGGTATTAAGAGTGAAAAATCAAAAGAAAGAGAGGATAACCAATGAGTTATGTAAAAGGTGAGGAATGGTACGGAGCAGAAACTGCAACCATTCAATGAGTGAAAAAAGAAAAATTAGCATAGCACAAAAAATGGGTGCAAAGTACAAAGTACTTCAAAAACATATGCTTAAAAGAAAAAAATGAGAGAGTAGTATGGAGCATAAAATGCAACCACTGAAAAAATGGGAGAGTGGCATGGAGAATAAAATGCAACCACTAAGAGTGTTTTAGCATCCTAGGTTACCTAAAAATGCCTTGAAAGGAAATTATTCAAAGTGTATGTTTCATGTCCTTTATACTTTTCACTATGCTTAAGAGAAAGAAATATTCGAGTATGCATATAACGCTTATATGAAGATGTGATTCGGTTGAACCTCCATTAAGAGTAAAGGTATGTAACTAGACTGTATAAATTGCACATTACTAATTCATGGGAAATTTTGAACTTCTACTTGAATCTTATGCAACGTAGGAATGTGGTACTCACTATAATAGTCTTTCGCCAAATAAGGTACAAACTTCAATAATATTTTATACACTTCTGTTGAATTTACCTTAAGGACAATGCAAAAGTTAAGTGTGGGGGTGTGATAAGTGTATAATTACACTTATTATCATGATAATTTTACATATTAAACACTATTGTTTAAGTCATTTTTATACTTCATATAAAAGATTTCATGTGGTATGTAGCTGTTTTTTATGCAAATGCAGGTACTAGGTAAATCCTGGGAGTAAAATGATTAAATTTGGAAATCTATGAAAAAAGAGTGAAAAAGGTGCAAAAAGTTGCGTGGAACTTAAGGATTTGGCTTAGGATCGAAGTTATCGAAGATCGGTAAAGTTACAAGAAGGATTCTGAAGAAAAACACAATTTATGGTCGTGACAACAATTCACGGTCGTGACTTAGTATTCTTCAGAATAGAAAGTTACCAACCAAGTATTCACAGTCGCGACATGTACTTCACGGTCGTGACATTGACCATTTTTTGTCAACTCTTCTCAACTACCAACCCGCCAGATAAGAACAATCAACCGCCATCAACTACCAAATGAAAAGACACCTTTTAGAAGTTAACCAATCATGAAAAGGCACATTTCCATTGTGGATAAGGATAAAGCTTCTCATCCAATCAAAATGAAGTGATGCAATCTTTCACCAATGGACACGAATCTTCATTTGGATAGATGCAACCCTTCGAACTCTATAAATAGGGATCCAAACTCACCAATTTCATGGGAATGGATTGTGAGTGATTACGTGTGAGTTATAGTGCATGTGTATGCATAGATAGAGAGTAAAAATATCTAGATTTCGCTACATTCGTAAGTGTTAGAGAGAAAATGTATAAGTGATTCGAACCCTATTTCGATCACTAAATTTCTCTACATATTCGAGCGATTATTGTATAAGTGTAATTGCAAATCACTTATTAATAAAAGTTTTCATTCTTCTATATTCTTTTGTTTGATATTCATATAGAATAGTTGCTTAGCGGAGGTTCTGTACGAGTCGAGACCGAATTCTAAGCAGATGTATGAATTGTAGGAATTGACGACTGCCATTAAAGAGTGGTTACGGTTTGATCAACTTTAGCTTTCACTTGCATACCTTACAACTTTGCTTTGCTTTCTACTTATACTTTCTATTTCAAAGTTTATGATATGTCTATGTGTCATAATGTGTATTTTATGTTGAGTCTTTTATATTAATCAAGTTATATGCTTTTGAGTTAACTTTAAGAGTAGTTTCGGGGTTAACGAGAAGTGTATAATCATTGGATTTGTGATTATAACGCTGTTTAGTGAGCTAACATTTTTGGAATGGTAACTTGCTAAATGTGGCTTTGTGAGAGTGACCCGTACTAAGCATAGTAATAATGTTATCCAGGTTTATATAATCATCTTAATTCGTTTGCACTAGATTTAGAAAAGTTATTTCATGTGTTGCTCTGTGGTGAATAATTGAATATCTGAGTGTCTACAACCGAGTCTGTTAAATTAATCTAGTGAATGTAATATCTTTGATGACCTTGCATGTTTTCTTTCCTATACTTGTTCGTAGGGAAAATCTATATACTTTTATCTTCTCTAATCTATCATACATTTATCTATCCATTCATCATTCTAATTCTTCCCAACTAAAATCAAAACTATTTTATTTTATTTTCTTTATTTCGTTTCTCTTATTGATCTTTAGTATTGGTCATTCCCTGTGGGATCGATATCTTTTAAAACTATATTGTAACTGTATACTTGCAGTGGTCACCATTTTTTCTATTTAGATAAGCGGTATTGACAAAACCTATTCATATTTTGAACTTCTATCTTATCGGTAGAGAAGTGGGGAACAAAGTTTTTGGCTTCATTTTAGAATATAACCCCTTAGAGTAATCAGAGTCGAAACCTTACAATCACTCACACCGCTCAGCATCAAGGCTTCCAGCCTGCTAGTTATTCATCACCACCGGTAGCACCAAGTGATGATTGGCTCCCTAAGAAGTTCTCGTGCCAGAACTAGTAAATTTCAATGGGGAAGGAGATCCCTAGGCCCACCTAACAAATTACCAAATAGTAATGTGTGCTCATCAAGTCAGTGACAAGATGCTGGCCAAGATGTTTATAGTTACGTTAGCAACTCCAGCCAACCAATGGTATAATAATTTGCTCGTGGAGGTGTCTCATAAGTGGGAGCGATTGTCTGCAGCTCTGGTAGAGCAATACGGCTTCAACTTGCAAATGAAGACGACGATGCAGAACCTGGAGGCCGTAAGCAAAGGCCTGGGGAGATGTTTAAGCCTTACTATTGCAGATGATGGCCACTTAAATCTTATTGAAGGATCATTTCAGTCTATCAGAGATGATCGTGAAGTTGCTAGCTAGGGCTCTGCCCGCATATAGACAAAGGTTGGGGACAGATATACAAAGTATTCGAGAAGGCTGAAAGATTGGAGTGGATAGACTCCCTCAAGACGCCCGTGGTGCAACCTAGTAGTAAGACATGGTTCAGGAAGAATGACTCGAGATCATCAACCTCCAACCCCTCATAGTCTGAGGTTAAGCAAGCTACAGTTTAGTTGGTCCAGTCTGAGCTGATTGCAGCTGTGAGATTATCGAATGAAGAATACTATGGGATCTCTCCATATGAAGCAAATTTGGGCTTCCTCTTTACAAAGTTGAGGGTGTTGAAGAAGCTTGACACTTTGAAGACCTGGTCGCCACCCAGCCGCGAGGACAAGTAAAACTTCTACAATTACCAAGTCGGGGTAGGTCACCGCATGCACAATTGCAAAGACCTTTTGAAGGCTATCCCGAAGATGGTTAAGGAGGGAGTGGTGGTGGAACTAATGTTGAAACCGAGCACTAAGACTAACCCACTCCCATAGTTTAATGGAGCGGTGACGATGATCAATTCTAGGCTGGAAGAGAAGTGGGTTTTAAGATGTATCGGAGAAGAAACTGGGGAGTTCGTGATGGTCATAGGCATCGAGATCGATGAGAGGCATGTTTTGGCAGCCTTGGAGGAGGGGAGCAAGTTCTATTGAATTCGGTGGGTCCTTTCAGCGTAAGGACTCTGATATTAATCTGTGCAGGATGCTCATGTTTAATGGAAAAGACTCACCGTCCTTTCATCTTCTGAAGTTTGAAGCCTTGATACGGGGTGAAAGGTTTTTCTGATGATTTGATGGCTAAGTTGTTCCCCTGTTCTTTATCGGGGATAGCTGCGGAATGGTAAGCCTTCCCACCTAAGGTGGTAAAGGATGACTGGGAGAAGATTTCTAGTGCTTTCAGGGAGCACTTCTTGTTCTTGGAGTACCCAGAGGTAGGGATGCGAGAGCTAATAGCCTACACCTAGAGCGAAGGGGAGAGTTTTTACGAATATGCCTAGAGATGGCTATCCATTGAAGTGACATTAAAGGTGAGGATTGATGAACACTCAATAGTGGGAAGAATAATGGGAGGGACCCACCCATTTTATAATGAGCGGTTGTTCCGATTGAGAATAATGAGCTTGGAGATGCTGTTGGAGGAAGGTAGGAAGTTGGACAGGTTGGAGAATGAGATCGGTGTGCGAATTTTACTGTAGATTCGGGTCTATCGAAAGAGTAGGTTTTGAAATTAGTGTCGGGGGCTATTAAGGGGGAGCGCTTCATCGTCATTGATGATTGGAGAGCGCTAGATGCGGTGATGGAGGAAGAAGCTAGTTCCTCGCAAGTTGGAGGAAGGACGTAGTATAATTGCCCTGGTTTTACCCTTGGGGGAATGCCCTCATATGATGGAAGTGAGGGCCCATCTTTTCATATCATCTGATTTGAGGCATTTATGCTAGCCTAGGGACTCTCGGATGAGATGCTTGCTACACTTTTCCCTTGCTCTCTAGCAGGGACAACGAGTGAATGGTATATGAATCAATCGCCAATCATAAGGAGGAATTGGAGAAATGTGTCTCGGGCATTTCAAGATAGCTTCATGTTCATGGAGAGGCCCAAATTGGGAATGAGAGAATTGGTGGCCTGTAGGTAGGATGAGTATGATCCATTTAGGGCATATGCGCAAAGATGGATGTCCCTCCAAGTAGTGATCAAGAATAAGCCCACCACCTACCAACTCATGAAGATATTAATTGAAGGGGTGCGGCTAGATATCTGGGATTGCTTGGCCCAAAATGAGTACTTGGGCTTCATCGATATCATCCAGACCAGACTCTACATTGAGTGGTATCTCCGAGAATGGGTTCAATGCATTTCTATCATAGGAATCGAGATCCCCTCAAACCAAGTCCTATATATGCTCGCCTAGTTTGCTCGCGGGGTGAATTATGTGGGATCGATCCCAATGTCTGCTGAGAGCGCGGTGGATGATTATGATCTATTTGAGTTTGTGTATGTTGCAGATGGAGCGGAGGAGAAGGAGGAAGAGCTGGAGGTGTTGAAGGTGAAGGAGAAACCCATTGATCTGGATGGGTATGTGTTAAAGTCTCGAAGGAGGGGAGAAAGGGATGGTGCCCATCTAGTAGAGGGTGAGGAGATCCTATATGGTAAAGGTCCAATCAACCTAGACTCTTACCAGTTAAAAAACAACAAGAGGAGGAAAGAGCAGCCACAGTACCCATGGCGGACACCAACTGAAATGAGGGTGATAGAAGATGGAGTGTTGAGAGTGACCAGCAGTGGTCGAGTTTTCATACACAATCCCATCCAGCTTGGGAATTCATCAGCTGAGGAAGTTACCAGGGACCATACCGAGCCACCCCTACCCCTAATAGTTAATGAAGATAAGCTGGAAGTTGATCTTTAGTCAACCAGCTCAAGAGCACTCAATCTAAGTACAACATATGGAAGCTTTTATGCTTCTCTGAGGCACATCACCGAGAATTAGTGCAAAAGTTGATGAAAATGGAGGCCACACCGTCCACTTCGGTGATTGAGATGTGCTCAGCGATAGGGGAGGGGATACCCTTGAAGAGAAGCCCTGCAATCACGTTCGATTGGTCGGATCTACTGTCAGAATAGCAAAACAACAACAAGCCCCTCTTCATTAGGGTCAATATCTTCGACAGGTCCATTCTTTGCGTAATGGTGGATGATGGGTCGACATTGAATCTGTGCCCGTTGAAAGTGTTGGCTCACCTAGGGTTAAATGAAAGTATGTTGAAGAGGTAGGATACTATCATTTGGGCCTATGATGACTCAAAGCGCGGGGTAGTAGGAACATTCTGATAAGTGCATAATTACACTTATTATCATGACATTTTCAATCATAAAACAATATGGTTTTGTTTCATTTTATACTTCATATAAAAAATTTCACTTGGTATGTAGTTATTTTAGATACAAATGCAGAAACTAGGTGAATCTTGGAAGTAAAATGATCAAAAGTGGAATTCTATGTAAAAAGAGTGAAAAAGGTGCAAAAAGATGCGTGGAAACAAGGATTTGGCTTAGGATCGGAGTTGTCAAAGATGGGCAAAATTGCGAGGAAGAAACATGAGGAAAAAGCATGGTTCACGATCGTGACTCCATTCGTTGTCGCGACTTGTTACTCTTCAAAAATAGAAAGTTACAAATCATTATTCACGATTGCGACATGTGATTTGCGGTCGCGACTTGTGATGGTTATTGGTTATCTCTTTTCAACTACCATTCGCTAGATAATAACGATCAACTGCCATCAACTACCAACAGAAAAAAAACCTTTTGGAAGTCAACCAATCATGAAAAGGTAATCTTTGCATCCAATCATATTGAAATGATGCAACCTTTCACCAAATGGACTTGACTCTTCATTTGGATAGATGCAACCCTTTGCACTTTATAAATAGGGTTTAAATCACACCATTTCATAGGATAGAGTATGGGGAATGAATAGTAGTATGCGTGATACACATTAGAGAGCGAAAATAGTATAGATTTTGTTACGTTCAAAGTCTTAGTGAGAAAAATGTATAAGTTATTCGATTCTTATTTCGATCACTATATTTCTACACAAATTCAAGCGTTTGTTGTATGAGTTTAATTGGAAAACACTTATCAATAAAAGTTTTCATTCTTCAACATTCTTTTATTCAATATTCACAAAGATTAGCATCCTAGCGGAGGTTTTGTGCTAGTCGAGATCGAATTCAAAGTAGATGCAAGAATTGCGGGAATTGATAACTCCCATTAAAGAGTGGATACGGTTTGATCAACTTTAGCTTTCACTTTCATACCTTACAACTTTACTTTGTTTTCTGCTTATAATTTCTATTTCGAAATTTATGGTATGTCTATGTATCATAGCGAGTATTTCGTCTTGCGTCATTTATTTTAATCAAGTTATATGCTTTCGAGTTAACTTTAAGAGTGATTTCGTGGTTAACAAGATTGTGTATAATCACTGGATCTATGATTATAACGCTGTTTAGTGAGCCAACATTTTTGGAATGTAACTTGCTAAATATGGCTATGTGAGAGCGACCCATACGAAGCATAGTATTATAGTTATCCAGGTTCTTTTAAGTGTCATAATTCGTTTACCCTAGATTTAGAAAAATCATCTCATGTGTTGCTTTACGGTGAATTATTGAATATTAGGGCGTCTAGAACCGTATTTGTTGAAGTTATCTAGTGTACGAAATATTCTTGATGATTTTGCATTTTTTTTCTACTAATAAACTTGTTCTTAGGAAACATCTATATATTTTACATTTTCTCTAGTCTGTTCATACATCTATCTATTTATCCGTCTATCATCCAAACTCTCCAATCAAATTACCTAATTTCATTTACTTAGTCACTCTAGTTGGTATTTAGAATCAAATTCTTTCCCTGTGGGATTAATATTTTTTAAAACTACATTGAAATTATATACTTGCAGTGGTCACCATTTTTCTATTTGATAAGTGGTATTGACAACACCTATTCATATTTTGAACTTTTTATCTTATCTATAGAAAAGTGGGGAAGAAGGTTTTTGGCACCGTTACCAAATATAAGCCTATAGTCAAAATCATGTGATCAAGTTTTTGGCACTGTTACCGGGGTAGGGAAGTGCGTTCTAGAGATAAATAGCTGAAGAACAGGAAATTACATCTATAAAAAAATTATTATTTAGTTTTTTAATTTTTGTTTTCAGTTTTTAAATATTTATATTTTATTGTTAACATATTTTTCTTGCTTATTCATTGAGTTTTCTTTCTAGCGTGTGCATGCTAAGTACACGTAGTTTGGTAGAAATTTTGACGTCTTTCGAATAAAAAATAGAACGATTTGGTAGGACAAGGAAACAGAGAAATAACAGACAAAGAAGAAGGATGGCTGACAAAGATCAACCACAGAATGATCAGCCTCAACCAAGGCTCATGGATTATGTCATTCTGAACATCAATGGTAATAATCAAGGGATTGCTAGACCACCAATTAATGCAAATCAGTTTGAAATCAAGCTAGCATTACTTCAAATGATTAGCAATAATGTGCAATATTATGGTCTACCCAGTGAAAATCTGAATGCTCACATTGCAAACTTTCTAGAAGTCTGTGATACTTTCAAAATGCAAAATGTTCCTGATAAAGCGGTTAAACTTCACTTATTTCCATTTACGCTCCGTAATAAAGCGAAATTTTTCTTGAATTCATTACCCCCAAATTCAATCACCACTTGGAATCAATTAGCCTAAGCCTTTTTGACTAAATATTTATCTTTAGCCAAAACCGCAAGACTCATTAAAGAAATCACTTCTTTTACTCAAAAGGATAGTGAATCCTTGTATGAAGCCTGGGAACGTTATAATGAACTTCAACAAGTTTGTCCTCATCGTTTACCCCATAATGTGATTTTGCAAACTTTCTAAAATGGAATAAATCATGCAATAAGAGGAGCGATTGATGCAATGGCAGCGGGATCTCTTATGAAGAAAACTAGCCAAGAAACCTTTGATCTTTTAGAAGATATGGCAAATAACAATAGTATGCGGACAGTGGAGAGAGCTCATGTACGTACATGCCGCATCTACATCTTCTAGTTCAATTAAAAAGATAAATGAATTAGACCCTATTTTTGTTATACAAGTGAAAGTATATGCTTTATCTCCTAAGATAGATAATATGCATATAAATAAGAGTAACCCTTTGACATGTGAAAATTGTGGCCAAATCGGACACACTGCTTTTGAGTGTAATTTTAACCTATGTGTAGGGGAACAATTAAGTTATGTTCAAAGTCAAGGGAATTCTTATGGCAATAATGGAAATAATTATAGGAGTTCTAATTGGAAGTATGGTGATAATCAACAAAAGAATTATCAGAGTAATGATAGAATAGGGTAATTAACAAGTAAGATAGACAAATTTCAAGAACGAGTTTGTAATAAGCAATCAGAGTTTGAGGAATGTTACAAAAAGTTAGAGAATAAAATTGATCAAATGTTTAAAAATCAATCATCTTCTATTCACAATTTGGAGATACAAGTTGGTCAATCAGCTAGTGCTATTCCATTTAGAGGAAAAGGCCATTTACCTAGTAACACAGAAGGAAATCCTAAGGAAAATGTGCATGCTATAGCCCTTCGTAGTGGTAAATTACTAGACAAACCAAATCCTTCGGGTATGCTTGCTAATGAAGTTGTTGAAGTACTAGAAGATTATCCGAGTAAATCAAATGATAAAGCAGGAGACGATGAACAACCTAAATCCGGAAAGGTTAATCCCCCTCAACCACCATTTCCATAAAGAATGAAGAAGAAGAATAAGGATAAGCAATTCATTGAGTTTATCAACAAACTTAAAGGTCTGGAAATCAATCTTTCATTCATTGAAGCCATTACACAGATTCCAAACTATGGTAAGTTTATTAAAGAACTTTTATCTCGTAAGCGTATTTTAGAACGTATATCGAAAATATTTTTAACTAAAGATTGTAGCAAAATAATAACAGCTACAATGCCCACTAACTTAAAGATCCAGGAAGTTTCACAATACCGTGTAAACTTGGAAACATTTTCTTTCCAAAATGTTTGTGATCTTGGGGCTAGTATAAATCTTATGCCTTTATCGATCTTCAAAGAGTTGAAGCTTTATGATGAAGTTAAAAGGATAAATATGGTCTTGCAACTGGCTGACCAGTCTATTAAACATCCTTATGGCATAATTGAAGATGTGCTAGTTAAAGTGGATAAATTTGTTTTCCTAGCAGACTTTGTTGTGCTAGATTTTGCATATGATGAAAAATGTCCTATAATCTTAGGAAGACCTTTTATGCATACTGGCAAAGCATTGATAGATGTGTCAGAAGGAAAAATTAAGTTAAGGATAGGTGACGATACTGTTAAATTTAATATGGATAAGGCTGATAAATATCCAATGGATGAAGATATATGCATGAAACTTGAATTAATTGATGCTTGCGTCCAAGAAGTTGTTAAGTTGGATTTCATCCATGAATATGAAGTCAAGGGGTTGAAAAACTCCATTGATCACTAAATCTATTATGTTTTTCTAAAATTTATATATAGTATTATATAGTTGTATAAATTTATTGTTTGTGTGTATTTTAAGTTAGTGTGTTTATTTAAATAAAAGAAATGAACAAAATTTTTTGATTTTGAACATATTGTGACCGTGACCTATATCGCGCTCATGAATTTAGTTGTCAAAACATTCTATTTCTGTATAGAGAAAGTCAAGATCACGACTGGCTTTCGAAATCGTGACTAGTGCGATTTTACAGCAGTTATTGCTGTAACGGCTCTATTTCCAATTGTTATAAATTGAATATATCTGTTAAAACATCCATAATTACCCAATTTCCTATATATATATAATTATGTTCCTAAGTGATTTTCACAAATCAATCACTCTTTTACACAAATACAATCTCTTGCAAACAAGTTTTCTTTGTTTTTCGAAATCAAACACAAATCTTTCTTTCTTGAATTCAATGGCTCCCAAGAAGTCTGCAGTAACCTAGGGGAAGAAAAAATTGGTCAACCAACAAAACAAGTATGGATGCCCTTTTCCAATTTATAGTGAAGAAGAAGTTGAAAGATACTTGAGAATGAAGAACTTTGATTTCCAAGGTACACTTTTCTGCGATCCTACTTTTGCTATTGATGCTGGGATTCATGCGAAAGTAGAAGAGTATTTTTCGCTATTTCGATTGGAGAAATTTATGAATATGTGATTTCCATTTATCAAGGGATGGGTCCTCGAGTTTTTGGTTACTTTTATGGAAGATGGGAAATTTTTAAAGAGGAAATTCAGAAATGAAGGGGAAGAATATAAGTTTACCTTAATGGATTTGATTAAGTGGTTTAATTTGGGAGAAACCTATGAAGAGATTGAGAAAGAAGAAGATTATGATTTAACAGATGTTTAGACTGAGTTAACGGGATTGGATCGATACGATGTCAAGAATTCATCCAACAAAAATATTCGGAGTAATAGCCTTCTTTATCTACACAAGTTTATTTCTCAAAGTTTATTCTTGCGACACGAAACTACAAAAGTGTCGATAAAAGACTTGGTTATATTGAAGTGCGCGGTATCGCAATTATGGCCAAAGTTTCCTATGTATATGTTGGAGTCCATCACTAGTCTTACTACACATAAAAAGGCTAGAGTTGGAGGTGCAAATACAATTTGCAGGATTATATTGGTTGCGAAGAACCAACTACCATACCAATATAGTCCAAGAGAGAAATTTAACTTTTTGGGAGGAGTATATATGAAGAGAGCAGGATTGGTCAAAGAAGATGAAGGAAGATTTACATTTCTACTGTATGGAGTAAGGGTGAGGAAGCTAAGACCGACAGATGGATTTACTTCTCGAGGAAACAACCATGATGAAGATATTGAAGAGGTTCAAATTGGAAGCAGTGGATCAAGACAAGCCTCCGGGAGTACACAAGATACTTGGAGAGGAAAGTTCATAAAAGATGTCGACCAAACATGCCTAGACATAGTCTCCATACAGTAAGATGTTCATCAACTAACGAAATCCAACAATTCTTTGAACCACAAGTTGAATGCATACTTCAAAATTGAAGAATTTAGATATCTCACCGAGTCCTCCAGATTCAAGTTCAGAAGATTAAAAAGGGTTCAATTCCTTTTTCTTTTATTTTATTTTATTTGTGTGTGATTAGATTAGTTTAGTTTGGTATCTAAATTTAGATTTTTTAGATTTTAATAAAATCTTCCACAATGAGGACATTGTGTTCTTTGCAAAAAAATCCCAAAAATTCAAAAAAATTAAATAAAATTAAAAAAATTGAAGAATTTGAAAATTTTTCTTGATTTTTGTGTTATTTATACATTATCCATACCTATACTATACTAACATTTGTTCCAAGGTTATTTTGAGTGTTAGGTATTTCAAGTTTAATGTAAGTGCATATTTCGAACAAAATGTTTCGAGTATGACCACACTTTGAGAGTGTGAGCATTTTGGCACAACATTTAGCATTTAGCAAGGATGAGTTGTGAGTAACATTCAAAAAGCAACATTCCAAGTAAGTTTCGATATAAATTTCAATGCAACATGAATTAGTATAAGTTATATAGCTTTAGTTTAATGCTACCGATAAGTTTTAAGTGGAGTAATATCTAGTA